>JAZKJV010003904.1:522500-815555 GCA_037367405.1 Ottelia alismoides
GTTGTTATTCCATGCAACAAATCATATAATGGTCATCTATTGTCTTTTTATTCCGATCATTATTAAATTTAGTAATGATTAATACAAAATTTAACGAGCAATATATGACAATTATATTCAAATTATTAGTAGGTTAATTTTCTTGTATTATACTATGACAATGAAAATTTTGCAGCATGTAATGCTTTATGAAATTGTAGCTAAAATAGTGTAGCTACCAAAAGTACATTACAAAAGAAATAAACCGTAGATAATTTTTTTTTGTTGCTACAACTGGTCAACATTAGAGTAATTTAATGGAGTGATAATATTTATATATAAGCGTTTTGACACTTGTGGCCTAATAATTCAGAAGTATGAGGTACATAGCGTCCAGTTTTGGAGGGTCTGTAGTGCATGACAAGTCATATCCGACAATCTCTCTATCGACCGCTCTCATGGCTCTCGGTCCTCAAACATCCAAGTAAATCAACAATCAAGCCACAAAGTATGATAATGCAATGCAAACATGTGAGTAAAAATTTATTTTTATTTTAACTCTATAAAATATGTGTATAATAAATAAGCGTAGAGTGTCGAACCACAGAGAGCAAGTCACGGATATGGGAATTAATGTTTATTAATAAAAATTAACAACAATTATTTTTGAATTTATCTATTTTTTGTGGGTTTTTAATTATATTTAATGTTTATATATATATATATATTGTTGTTTTATATATTTTTTATATTTTAAAGTTTTAAATTTTAATTTATTTTAAATTTTGCAATTTTTAGTTTCTTTTTCCTTTTAAAGAAATAATATCTATATATATCTATATAGTAATATTAATAGTAACAAATAGAATATTATAATATGTAATAATATATATACACACAAATACAGAAAATACAAATCAGAACAATCCTTTTTATTTTTATGTTTTAAATATATTTATAGGTATTTATAATTAATAATAGTAATTATATATATAAATAATATAATATGTATGTGGTATATATAAGGCTCGACATTTTTTATTATAGCTATATATAGTCAAAATATATGAAATAAAATGTTTTGTGTTTTTATACTTTTTCTCTTTTTTTATTTTTTTGCTAATTTTTAGGTATTTTAATTGATTTGAATATACAAAACAATAGCAATAATAATTAGGTCAGCTTGTTTTGGATTTTAAAAATTGATAATAAATCGAAAAACTCCCGTAACTATTTTTAATATATTTTATATAATACAGAGAAAAAGAGAATTAGACAAGTATTTTTCAGATTTTTATAGAATTTTTTATTTTTATAAGTTTTTTAAGATTTTTCAATTTTTATTATTTTTCTGCTATATTTTTTTCTATTTTGGTCTGGAGTTGGATTAGTAGTAATATAATATACATTGTAATTTTTAGATACGATTTTATAATTTTTTGTATTTTTATATAAAAATAATGAATAAGTAGTTCTTAAATCATTTTTAATAAATGAAAAAATACAGAATAATACTAAAATAAAAATATTGCTTGAATAATCCTTAAATTATTCATTTACTACAATTTTCTCAAATTAAATGAGGCATATGGGATATATACTAAAATTAGAAATACAATGAAATAAATACACTATACTAGCAAGGGAATATTTGTAATAAATATATTCTACAAAGGTCAGCATGCAAATATACTAAAAAGTTTACACTATTATTATAATTTGATATGGTAAAGTTAAATAAAGAAACACACAGGGGTTTCACTGAAATTCCCCCTCCTCACGTGGGTCGCTACGTGAGGTGGGTTGACGTGGACCAAAGTGTAATCTGGGTTGTGCACGTGATCCGATGGATGTGAAGGAGGGTGGAAGAACACGTAAGAACAATACCTCTCCCAACTTTCAATCGATGAATACTCCTCGTCCTGGCCACATGCGACGATGCTGGCTAGCTCCTTGTCTTCCTAGAAGCAAACCGTACGTGCATGAGGGTATGATGAAGTATGGGCCCCTTCGGACAGGTCCTAGAGGTCCAAGGCACCTAGGGTTTCTTCCATGATGTCGACACCCCTCAGATGGGGTCTTCAGACCTGCAAATGATGTAGAAAGATTGTTGATGTAAAGGAGAAGTGTTCCGATGTGTATTGGTGGATGATCAAATCGAAATGGAAGGTGAATGAAAGAGATCTGGTGAAGGCCAAGGAGGTGGACCTCGATGGCTCAGATCCTTGCAGGATTCGAGGTGAAAACAAAGGAGAGCTGGGGAGAAGGTGTTTGGGATCAAAGGTGAGGCGAAGGGTGGGTCGGAGACAGTCGAACACCGATAAATTTAGGGATGTAGCCTAGTGCTCCAACGATTTTAATTTCTAAAGTTTAAGCTAAATTGATGGTGCTTAACGAAACTAAATTTAAATCTAATCTACTCGTAAGAAATGCAAGAGAAAAAGGTTACCCGGTAGCTTGGACCTGGCCGGAATGCCAAGGAGCAGGAAGGTCACTGGAGCTAGGCTCGACTGACTAGATGACCTCCTACACTGCGTATTCTCGTTAAGAAGGTTTAGAGCACCGTTCTATCACTATGGAGGATTTACAAAGAGGTCCTAATGGGGTTACGGTAGTGAGAGAGGGATCAAGATGAGAAAGGGGGATGAAGGTAGGAATTTATACATGTGGTTTTGGGGTAAAAAGGTGAAGAGTTTACGTGAGATTTGGAGGTGGTAAGTGAAGTTTAGAGGCCACGCTTGGGTTAGGGGTTATGGTAGATCAGAAGTGTGGTGTGCTCGAGGAAGAAGAAGCATGGTAGTGGCATGAAAAAAATGGTGAAGTCAGAGGGGTCACGTGGTCTTTGACAAAGGAGGTGGAGGGAGTACAGTTGACCACCTAGTAAACTAACGTCGGGCTCTAGTTGGTCCACATGGACCAACCATGAAATAGGGATGCTAAAATCTCTTATTAATTGATTGAAAATTAGTAATTATTTATATATTTTTTAATCAAAACACGAAAGAAGTTTATAATTTTATGTAGTATTTTATTCTTATTTTTATTTTTTTACAAGTTAATTTATTATGTGTTCATATTTGCATATATTTATATATATATATATATATTATAGAACTTATCCAATGGGCCTTGTACCCATTTGAGATAAGATGAGCCCACTCATGATTTACAAACATTTTCTATCATTTTGAGTTAAATGCTTATTTATTTACAATTGTTATATCATATTCTTACTGTTAGTAACTATTTTCATATAATAAAAACATAAGATTAACATGAAATGATCATTAATAAGAAAAATGACACTAGTAATACGAATAATAATACAATCATTTTGTATGAATTAAATGTTGTTTTTCTGAAAATAGTTACCAGTAGTAAGAATAATATATAACACTTGTAAACAAATAACTATTATGCTCAAAATGGTAGGAGATAACAGTAAAAAATGAGTGGGCTCATCTCATCTCAAATGGCATAGAGCCCATTGGATAATTTTTCTATACACACACATGTATATATAGCTGTATTTTAGGGTATTTAAATTTATTTGTATTTTATCTGTTATTCCGTCTGTTTCATATTTTAGACATTTAAAACTTATATAAATACATATTTAAATATTTTTATTGTATTTTTTATTTGTTTTCTTAAATAAATGTGGATAAGTCTTATATAGGTATAGTTTACTTATGTATTTTGCTACTTTAATTATTTCAATGAATTTTTCATGTTTTATTTATATATTTATACTTTTAATGTAATATAAGAAAAAAATTACAAGATATAAAAATATAAAATAAATAAAATAAAAAAAGAATGAATTACCCTTTTATTTATATACATGTATATTGCACAATGAGGGCCCAAAAGATAACTTTTGCATCTTAGCTTCAAATTGTATGAAACTACATCATTAAATAGATAATTTAATTTTATAACAATAAGGTGAGTTTGGTCAATTTTGGATGTGTATGGAGAAGTTACAGCGCAGCGTGTTGCTCGTCTCCCATCAGTCTCTATGTAATGTTACAAGATGAGATACTCCATTGTTCGTTTCTCCAAATCGAAGGTGTTCGACTATCTGGATTGGATAAGTCGCTGATTCAATGCTCTAAATTCTTTGATGATGTTCATATGTAGGTCCTCCTCATAGGATTCGTGCTTAGATTCTCCTCCACTTGATCGTTCATATATGCTGCTTAGATTTGATTTGGAACTCTAGATCAGGACTTGCAATGAGAAGCTCGACTCAAGATCGAGACTCAGTTCAAATACACACAAACCTCAATGAATGGAATGGGGATCCCTAATGGATGAAGGAACATGATCGATCTAAGAACTCAAATAGAACTAGGGGGATTAGAGATGAATGAAGCATGGATAAGTGGAGATAACGATAGGAGATGATCAGAAGTCAGCTTGCGAATGATTTTAAAGAAAAATGATGACGATCAGATGGAAATGGAGAGAGGAATTGAGAAGAGGAAAATTGAAAACCAAAATAAGGACATGGGAGATTGTCTACCTGGAAGGTGTATTGGCTGAACTACTGTGGAGGAATGAATGTTATGCTTGTGGATCGAATCTCGACGGAGTTCAGATGATTGTCGCCTTGACCAGTTCTGATTGGGAAGCTGCTCTCAGCGGCGAAGTTGCTCGCCGGAGAAGACTATCTCGCTGCACCTTGATTCTCGGGCTCGCTCGACGAGATGGAAACCGAAGTCCTGTCCCTAACCGAATCTCTCTCACTAGAGCTCACGGGAAAGAAGTTGTGTAAATAATGGATTGATGAGTTCTCAGGAGGTGGGTGGCTTTATATAAGAGAAGAGGAATGTCCAGGTGCATTGCACCTTGATAGGAACATGTCAGAGAAGAAGGATGGAGGTCGGTGGAGGTTGTTGGCGAAGACGGGTGACGTGGCCAAATGTTGTTACGACAGAGGGGAGGAAGGAGAAAAAGAGGAGGAAGAAGGAAGAAGAAAAGAAGCAGAAGAGATGGTCAAGACCGCTTTGAACTGACCAATAGACGTAAAACACGTGGCCTAGGCTACAACAAAAAAACAACATAAATACAAGAGATTTTTATACAATAAATATCTTATACATTAGTTAATAAATAGTAAATAAATTTAAATAAATAAATAATAGAAATAAATCTCTAAAACATTTATTATTAATTTAATTAAGAATTTTAATAAATCTAATAATTTAAATTTAAATAATTTAATTTAAATAATTAAATAATATAAATACGATAATTTATAGATAAAGATTACTTATATATATTAATATATTGATTATTACTTGTTTTGATTAATAAGATATTTTTTATATTTTATTAATGTAATATTTTATGATATTATATACATATATATTATTTTAATAAGAATATTTAATTAGTTAAATAAATAGTAATGTGTACAATATATGTACATTATACATATATAATAAGTAGATTTATTTATTTTTGGTTATTCTAAACTTTTGTAATTTTTATTTTTATTTTATATGATTATTGTAAAATTAAGTAAAGTAGAAATTAAGTAAAGTAGAAAATATATAGATAATTGATAAATACAATGAATATAATAAAAAGGAAACAATATATAATTTTACAGATATTACAGTACTCCAAAATGTCAACTTTCACGTCTTAATTTTGATTTTAATAAAACTATTTTTAAAAGATAATTAAATTTTAAATACAACGACAATGAGTTTGGTGAATTTTAACTTCATACGGAGTAGATATTTAGCTTTGATGTTTATTTCACGGCTTTTTTGATTCTTTATACCATGTTGTATATACATTAAATAAAATTAATTATATTTTTTATAAATTAATATACATTATTGTAAACAAGTTTGAAGTAGAAATTATTTTAATTTGATGTTATCTGAATGATAAATAAAATTGATGAATATATGTATAAGGTAAAAATGTGCATGTGTAACATTTGTGACATATATTTTCTGATATTTTTAAAGATTAAGATCATTATCTCTTCCAACTTATTTATATCATCAAGCAAGTCTATATTGACATGATTTCATGGTTTATGATCAGTTTGTTAATATTTACATATTTTCATATTTATTTCTTTTATTTTTTTTCTTTTTATTCATCTATTTTGGATTTAACAAGTGTTAAATACACAATATTAAAAATTAAAGTTAGTATGTTAATTTACGAGAATAAATTGTTATTTACATGTATTTACAAAATGAAAGAATAATGAGATGAAGCATGGATTCCTCAATACGCCAGTTCATCTCATTGTTGGTGGATAGCGAAGACTTATTATTTACAAGTATATATTCAAGCACATACTTTAGAAGATAATACTCTAAATTGCGTATAGTCGGTGTACCTTATCCTAATATTCTGACACATTCATTTAAGGTTCTTATCTCAAATCTAATCGATATGCATGTGTATTATCCTATGAAACGACACATACATTCATATATCGTATTTCGCATAATCCTTATTCATATGTAATCCTAAAGCGATATATACCTTAGATTCGATGATAGTCTTTTTGTATCATGATCAATACCATTCCCTCAATCTCATATCGATGCTCTTTTGCTCCGATTTGATGTCGTCATCTCTTGACAAAGATATTCTCCCAATGAGACCTCTCTCTCTCTCTCTCTCTCTCTCTCTCTCTCTCTCTCTCTCTCTCTCTCTCTCTCTCTCTCTCTCTCTCTCTCTCTCTCTCTCTCTCTCTCTCTCTCTCTCCAGGCATAAAAAATAGGGAAAAGGGATGTTGGCATGTGGATGTTTAAATGACTTGTATTCTTTTTAATGGTTGTTTGATGAGGTAATTAAGCTCATTCAGTTGGCTAATGGATAATATACTAATGATAATATAAGAGTATATGGAAATGTGGTTGGAAGGGGGTAAGGGATTTGATTTTTTAAAAGACTTGTCCGTTACACATAATGACGATTAAGTTTAATGCATATAAATCCTATCCTTCATTTTCAGTAATGGCATTTCCAGCATTCGTCGTCATTTTAGAGGGGAAAATCTTATGACAATTTAGACTACGTATCTTTTCATGCACCTTATTTTGTGGAAATTATTGGAAATGGAGTAGCTAGATGCATTTATATTTCATTATCTTTCCCAACGTATGTTTCGGAAAATTAAATGTGTATGAATGTTATGGTTCTTGTTAAACATCATAGATACAGATACTACTAGAATCTTTTTGTGGAATTTTCATGTCTTATTGATCATGGAACATTGATTGCATGACTTTTGGCATGTTTTATACATATCATTATCCATAGATGGAGTACAAAAACATCTTTTTACAGCACATATGTATGGTTAATCCTGTCTCTTTTACCATGGAGGATATGCATCAGTGGGATCAATTGTAGCTCTATCGAGATGCTCTGAAAAAGATTTTTCATTCTTTATTGAGGACTTTGTTATTCAGGGATTATGATGGATATTTTGTGAATAAAACACTTCCGCTTCGAGGATCTATATAACCTCAGATGCAGTGCATTTACTGTGTTGCCCGAGTCCAAACCCAACGGGAGAGAACATTCCATTTGAAGTCATATCTTTTATTTCTATTGGAAATAATTCACTTACGCATTTTATAAACATATATAAACCAATATTTATGTGATATTTTTTTAACCCTTCCGATGGTCTCGTGGCAGGAGCTCCCACTTCAAAAGGTCAGGATTCGAATCCTCCCAACTCCTTCTATCAATAAAAAATGTGTGCTTTCTTCTAAAAACTTTACTTCATTGGAATTAGGGTGGAGCATTGTGTCGGACCAGCCCGAACCCGACCTTGATCCGACCTGCAAAAGGTTCTCGGATCCGACCCGAATCCGATGTACAAATGGGTCAAGTCTAGGGCTTCATATTTCAACAATATCATGCTCAGTTGTGTTGGTCCGAACCCGAAATACGAATGGATCAAGCTTGACCCTCATATTTTAAAATATCACGTTCAAGCCATATGCTACCATCTTTTAAAACAAACTTTTACAATATGCTATTACTAATTTAAATTTCATCACTATTCATCACATGGAAAAGAATTCTGCAAAATATTTCCAGATTTCAACAATCCACGTACAACAATACACACGTAAATCCTATTATAACTAAACTGAGGGACATGAATTTATGGTCACAATACATCCAATATTTTCTTCATCCATGAATAGTAATAATATATCACAACAATACATTCAATATTCATGTATTATGGATGAATTATATCAAAACAATAAATTATAATTAAAGTGCAACGTCATTGAAGCAAAATGGGTGCAGGATAGAACTCGGTCTGAACCCAAACCCAGCCCGGATCGGAGTCGGATCCTGGAAATTGACGGACTCATCGAGTTGGACCGGATCAAACTGAATGCTCCACCTTAATTGGAATGACTTTAACAATGCTGAACGAGAAGTGCATCACCTCTCTTTCTTCCTGTTTTTGGCAATGAAGCTCAACGACGAGTTCTCTTTCTTTCTGTTTTTGGAAAATTCATATGGAAAAAATCCAACCTTACAGAGCGAATTTAAAAATACTATTATCCAAGATAGTATCAAAATATTAAATTTAGACATTTCTATCAAATTTATCTTAAAAGTCAAACATAGACGGTTCTCCGGGAATCCACCCTCCCTTGTTTGGGTCATCGGGTTATCACAGGTTTCCTTTCCCATTCAGCTAAAACGATCACACAAACCAACGACCATAACTTCCCATAACCAATGTTTTGCATTGGTAGACTATACTTTTCAACTGGTGTCCATTTCCGACCTCTTTTGAAACATAAACAGACGGATCAAGATCCTAATACGAGCTCACAAACATAAACTATAGAGCATCAAAGAGCTTGATTATAATTAAGATTATCCAAACTTGGATTAGCACGATCTCAATCCAGGCTGTTCAGATGTCAAACGAGACTCGTGCTTCAGCATAAATTGATATTCCATGAGAGCTCCAATCATGCTGTTTTTATTTATTTCCTACGATTTTTAATTACTATTTGCCAAATTTCTTAGTCAACGAGCAGAGCATCAGTCTCCAACATTCTCCGAATTCAAAATAAGCAAAAGAGCTTACTCAATAACACAAACCTTTGAAGTAAAGCTCGATTCAAAGATAGAAGGAAGTCCAAACTCTGGCCATTAGTATATATATACCTCGATACTGTGCATATCTATATAATATGATACCATATACCCAACGGGTCAAAAGCAAGAACAAAAAGTAAAAACAAACAAAAGAATCCCCACAGGAGAGGCTTCAAAAAAGAGGAGGAAGAAGAAAACTATAATCACAGCCTGTCCCTCCCACTAGTCCATGGCATTGGGGCCATAGCAGGCCTTGATCACCGGGTTCCAGATCCACTGCACCAGGAACCTCCTCCCGCCCTTCCCATTCAGGTTGTACTGCCTCCCAACCCTGTCCTTGTACACCTGCCCGGTGTACGCGCCGCCTCCCCCTGTGCCGTACACCCCCTCGCAGAGGTCCGCTATCTCCGTCGGCGCCGTCGGGTCCTCACCGGCGTACCACGCGTTCACCAACGGGTTCGACGATAGCTCCGCCAGTTCGTGCCCGATCACGCTGATCATGCCGTCCACCCCGACGTCGCCATTTGGCGGTGCCATCGGGGAGACGGAGCCTGCCATGTACCCTGGCACCGCAAATGGGTACGAGCAGGTTTCCGGGCATTGCTTTCCAGCATTGCCCACCCACGCGTACGGTAGAGTGTGCCCTACGATGGAAGGAAACGTAAAGTAGTGGAAACCGCACACTGCCCGGCAGAATTCCTGCGAGACAGATGTAGGTGTTACTTTAAAATTTTCAAACAGATACGACATATCATATTAGATTCAGATACATCTGTATATCTGTATCCGGTTGAATGAATAAACCTGTCACCTGCATGGAGATATCGGGAGCGGTGAGGACAAGATAGACGCCATTGCGGTGGTCCGCGGGGAGGCGTCCGGAGCGGACGACGTCAGCGATGATGTCCTGGACGGAGAGGCGGGTGAGGGAGGTGCCGCGAGAGAGGAGGGGATCGACGGAGGCCTCGCGGGCGAGGGAGATGGAGCGGGTGATGTTGGAGGATGTTTGGTCAGTGTAGAGGGAGACAGTGGACCACCACTGGTGGACGGAAGGGGTGGGAAGGGAGGCGTCGGAGATGGAGAGGAGGAAGTCGCGGATGGTGGACTGGTGGAGGGGGTTCCAGCGGCCGTACCATATGAGGTAGAGCTTGATGGGGGAGGAGAGGACGGGGCCCATGTGGTAGCGTAGGTGGACGAGGTCCGACGAGCCCTCGTAGCGCTTGGAGGCGCCGAGGAGGGTGGCGGCGTTAGGGGATATGGAGCTTCTCTTGAAGGTGGTAAATTGCTCGAATGAGGGGGTGGGGAGGGAATGCATGGGGAGTAGAACCGAGAGGAGGAGGAGGAGGCGGAGGGACATGGTGAGCGGCATTGTGGTGAAGAGAGAGAGAGAGAGAGAGAGAGAGAGAGAGAGAGAGAGAGAGAGAGATGTGGGTGTGAGGGAAGGTGGAAGTGGTGGTCTGGTATATAAAGGACGGGTGGAGGTGTGCTGGCAAGGAGGTAAAGAAGAGAAGGGGTGGGAGCTGGAGACAGCTCTGAGCTGTGGTGGGACTCAGAGTGGGACGTAGGGGGCGCGCCCCTCGATGGCGCTCTCTCTCTCTCTTCCACTTTGCTAGATATTAGATATATCTCCCCTACTTATACTGGGATTATGGGATTATTTCCTCTGTTCCTGTTTTCCGTGGAGATGCGCGGGGGGCCTTGTCCTGACGCGGTGACGGGGGATTCGGTGCGAGTCGGATGGCCATGATTAACGGGTCTCATCCGAGTAAGGCATTGTCGTCGTGGCCCCGGATATGGAAATTTTTTGATCGGAACACCTTATATTTTTCGGACTAAAGAGAGTCTGTCTTTTAAAAATAATTGCAATCAGCATATACTGCATTAGGTTGGACCAAGGTTTTAAAAACCGGACCGGACATTGAACCGGTTTGTCTTCGTTTTGTTCCAACCGGATCGGACTGTCGGTCCAAACCGATCGGACCGGTGATGATGTCAGCATGACGTCATCATTACTATCGATTCAGAAAAAACGGACCAGACTTAATTTAATGGTCAGACCGGTCGAACCGATTTTTTGAACCGATAAAACCGGATACATATATAAGTATGTATTTATATATCAATGAAATAATTACTTAAAATATCCAGTCTTTAAATAAAATAATATGATCGTCTGTTTCGAGTAAAACTCTACAAAAATTAGTCACATTTTCTAGAATTATATATGAATATAATATTGTAATCATTTATTTATAGTTGCTTATAGAAATTTACTCTAAAAAAGTATTGGCAGAACGTATATTCCAAAAAAGAGAGAGACATAACTTATATCGTAGAAGTTAATAAGGGCACAAGTGATAAAAATCCCATTATTTCATTATTTAACCTTCGTTTTTTGAAATTTACCAAACCATCAAAATTGGGTCAATCCGGGTCAACCGGTCCGACCATCCGAGTCGACCCGGTCTAACCATAGGTCTGACCCGGTTTTTTATTTTTTATTTTTTTGAAATTAATTACACAAAACCGATCGAACTGATCGGGTCGGAGCCGGTTCCCGATCCACGGACCAGTCCAATCCAGTTTTTTAAACCCTCGGTTGGACCATATGTATTCTAGCCCTTTTGTGACCACCTTACAAAGAAACAAGGGCATAGATTAGGACTTGTTGTAGCGGCACTTCACTCACATTCCACGTGCATGGTAACATTGATACTTTCATTTTTATACTTTTCATTCTCCCGTCCATTACACGCAATAATACAAAATTTATTAGGTAGACGCCAGCATTCCCACATTTATGTAAATGCATATAAATATGTAACTGTATACAAATATGCGAAAATGATCGAATTAACCTTGTTACTGTATGTACAATCGATATATCACTTGTGTAAATTATATGATACAAGTTCTTCTTGACACGTGATGATGACATACCTATATTCATCGAATCGGAGTTCCATCACGACTCTCTTAATACAAAAATAAAATTAATTTTCGATAACAAATAATTTAAATATTCTTTGTTGTATCTTCGGATGTTAAATATATACCAATGAGTAATCATTAAAAAATGAGTTTACCAATGAGTTATCATTAAATGAGTTTATAATGATGATTTTTTAAATATGTCACTAGAACTTCCTTTATTCAATATATAGTGATGAATATTATATTTTGTAAAATGATTATTGTACTAGAAGTTAGCAAAAAAGTCAGTATATATTGCTATATTAGTAGCGGTGGTCTATATAGTGATGCTTATCCTTTGCTAGTTTAGCTATATTTAGTTCAAGCTTTGAAAAAATAACAACATATAAGCATTGTTGACCATTGCTAGTTATATACCACTGGATATGGCATTCATCGCTAATTTTTGGTATAAAAAATCATTTCGTAACGAATAATATCTGTCATTGTATATCTAATTAATAACGGGTGATATAGTGTCAAATTTCAAGATAAAGTGACATTATAGTCATTTTGTTGTAGTGATCATTGTTCACTGCAAAAGTATCCCGTGTTCTTGTATTTCATGAAGAATATCATATATTTTGATTAAGGTTCATATAATGATGATTACATAACTGATAATTATGTAAGTCTACAGCTAAATCATGAAGTGTGTAGCTTATTGCGATATGTTATTAGACCCAAATCATGTCCCTCTATACTAGTGCAATGGTATCGAAAAATACTTTTAGATATTGTTAATGGTCAAGATGTATCAATGCAAATATTAGTGTACATGTGCATACTAGCTATCAAGAATGCAAACGTCCACTAAGTTAAGTTCAAAAATTTGATAGTACAAAATATACCAATACTAGGTGAGGAGAACCTGTACGACATGAGGAGTTTCATTAGATGAATAAGTCGATGAATGTATACTAGTGAGAGGGTGAACCAATGCAATAGTAATTCCTATATACACTAAGAAGGGAAATTCTAGTAATGGTTTTTCAGAAAACGATCATGAGGAGTGTGAAACACCAAGAATAACCGACATCTAAATACGGAGCTAAGGATTAGAAACCCAATATTTAGTACAACTAGGAAGTCTTCCGGGGGAAAGCAACACAAAATAAACACGATAATGTTTTTAAGCCAACAATATGTAGCGTCTGTTTGGTAACCGAGTTACTTCAGGATAACCGGGTTTAACCGACTCTATTCTTGAGTTGGAATTCCATCAAAAATCATAGTGACATTACATCACATTCCTTATTCCAACCCTCTTCAACCCCCATAACTATCCCAAACAGCTATTATTCACATGAGGTTTCCCCAACCCGCTCCATCCCAGTAACCAAACATGCTCATAGTCTAGTTTGAGGAGGGCAGGTGCATAGATGGGCCGCAACAATCAAGTCTTTGGGCTTCCATGCGAGGAGCTTCAAGTCATTTCTTCATAGAACATTGGCAGTGA
The DNA here is from genome assembly GCA_037367405.1 of Ottelia alismoides. Classification (NCBI taxonomy): domain Eukaryota; kingdom Viridiplantae; phylum Streptophyta; class Magnoliopsida; order Alismatales; family Hydrocharitaceae; genus Ottelia; species Ottelia alismoides. The sequence goes on from JAZKJV010003904.1 coordinate 536,041, forward strand.
GTGGGGGTCGAAGGGCAGTGAGTCCATTAATTCTTGGCTAAGAAAATAATAACATTAATAGGTTAGATATGTTAGAAAGCAAGTGTCTTGGTGCATGGTGTGGAAGGGTTTATATTTTATGCTAAAGTAGAACATCACATTCTTCGTAATTTTCAAGGGTAGATGAGAAGTACATTGGAAGATCGTCGTACATCATTCCTTCTAAGACAACCACCAAACATATGCTTGATTGGCTTTCATCTGCCAATAGAAGAATGAATTGGAGAAACAGTTTACGTTGAGAAAAAAAATCTACCAAATAATTTTAAAAATCATTGATATTAAGTAGGGAAAGCACGTGGCATATTGTGATAGCAGTTATTATTAAGGTCCATATATAATATCTCTATGTTGGGCATTCAATCCCATGGCGAGCCACTATGCAATAAAAATATTGTGAATTATATTACGATATATCTAAAATAAAAACCATCCATTATTGTTGGGGTTCCTAAATACGCATAAGGGTACATACTGTAGCTATTTTGTGTATCATAAAATACATGGTCTAAATAATTAAATCATAGAGAATGATGTAGAGTTGTAGATTTAAGAACTAGATAGAGGAAACGGCTTACATCATCAAAATGATATACGAAAAAGATCTTGTTGGACATGTGAGCCCCGAGCGAACCATTCTTACAATAAATGTTATTGTAATATATATGTTTATCAATAAAAGTTATTGATGTTTCACTCCCTTTCTGAAATTAAATGAATGAATGCACTATAAGGTCCCTCTGTACAATTAGAATTATGTACCATGGCCATCTTGATGATCATATAGCTGTTGATTCATTAAATCAATCATAGAGGCTAGTGTTTGAATGAATATCTAAAGAGTTAGATAGAGGAATCATCAAGCATCGTCAAATGATTATTAAGAGATGATCTCCAGCCTGAGTAGGGGATAATAATCCTTTCTCACATAAGCTGATATCTGACCGACCTCTTGATGCAGGTCCTCTGCATGGGAATGGTGATTCGGAGGTATCAGATTAGTTAGGTCAAAGGGTTGACTTAACGAGATCGAGATAACATAAGTCCTAAGTTGAATGTTGTCACAGCATAGGCACACATCCTCTGACCGGAGACATATGTGTTAGTATATGTCTGAGTGTGTACATTTGGTAGACCAAATAGGTTGATGACCTAACCAAGGTCTATACACTGGTGCGTTGGTGTGCATGTAAGGGCATATGAGTAATACGATCTCTCAAAGGGATTATACAGGTTCACTCATGAGCCGGAAGACATAAGCTCACTCATGAGGTATTGGGACCGATCAAATTCCATACATGGTCGTCGTGCTTTGGAAGCGTGACAAGAATTTGAAGGTATGATATATGCTTTGGGAAAGCATATGATCGATACTGATTCCCAATGACCAAGATTGAGAAACTTGGTGATCAAACCCTGAAGAAGACAGTGTAAAATCGATCTACATCTTTAGGTTGATCATATGTCTTCCAGTATGTAGGATGTACATGTATTGGGATTAACTGAGGGTGATGTGATCATAAACAATTGTATTAACCATGACGCTTCCATTCTGAGGGAGTGTTGAAACAGGTTTCGATTTTAGTGGCTCCTCTCAGTAGAGAAGCAATCTGATCTTGGTCCAAGTGTTGGATATTGGTCTGAATGAGATTCAGATGCAATGAGAAGAATAGATTTGCGGCCTTGATTTAATCAAGCATCTGTGGGAGGTACGTAAGATCTGGATTTGAGATTAGATCTCAACATCCAAGTCACTATACGTGGAACAATACAATCGCCATGCCCTTATCTCCAACTATTTACGGAGAAAGCACACTATTCTTGAAGGAGTTCAATAATAATTCATTGGATGAATCATATATCCAAGCAACAAGATGTTGATTGTTAAATGAGATTTAATTATCAAGTATATTATGAATAAGATTCATATTGTGAGAATGATTGTCCAAGATAATTAAATAGGATTTAATTATCAAGGAAATGCAGATTGTGGATAGTGCTATCCATAATATCTGAGTATATTTTATAAATATGATTTATAATATATTAGAGAGAGCACCTTTGTAAATAGCATTTGTTAATTGTTAATGTGATATGGATTCACATTAAGCAATTAATTGGAAATGTAATTTACAATTTAGTTTGGGATGTGAATATGATTCATATTTTTTTAATGGAATGATTGAAGTATTTACTAATTAATTGTTAATTAATATAGTGGATAATTTTGCAATTAATATACAGTAATTGATTTGGAATTAATTTAATGGATAATATTGCAAGATAAATAAGAGATAATGATATAAACTGAAAAGAGGATAATCCACCAAATAACATGAGGTGGCATCACCCATGAGTTAGTCATGGGTGACGCCCCAAGTGATTTGACTGGATAATTATCTTTTTAATTATCATCTCATTATCTTATGATTATTAATTTATTTATTAAATTAAATTATGTTGATGATAATGCAACGTATATTTAATTTGATATAAATTAATATGTTGTTGTTTTTGAACAACAATGATCATGGTCATTGATTTAATACACATATCAATCTAACCATTGGTTTGTGTATGCCATGGATTGTGATCCATGGTCCCCCAAACTAATATATAAAGAGGGAAACCCTAGCCCTTTGAGATACATTCATTATACACGCCTACTCTCTCTCTCTCATTCTCGCCATCTCTCTCTCTAAGGTGGCCGTCCACCTTGTGTTTTGAGGGAATAGCAATCGTCTCTGCGCCGTTGTGTTGTCGCTTCGATTGCTCGTGGATCTTCATCGATGGATTTTGTTGGACAAAATCAGAAGATTCAAAGCTTGGATCTTCATCGAGGATTGCGGGAGGAACACGTCTCATCATCACGCCCGCAAGTGCCATCTTCGTAAATCGGACTTGAGTCAGGAGGATCTCTTGCTTTAGAGATCTCGTGATCACAACCACACTTCAAGAGGTATTTCTAATACTTTGTGGTTTGATGAAACGATCCAAGAAATGTTCTTGTGATCATGTGGTTTCATCTCTTGATTTATTTTTTTTTAAATTCCGCTGCACCTAGCAACTAGTGCGACTAGTCATCCTAATCGCATGAGATGCGATCAACACGCTTCCGTGATGCGCTTGAGGATTCCTCGTATTCTTCAAGTGGTATCAGAGCCAGGTTACGATCCTGGGACCTGTGGATTATGGGCCCACCACGCTTCCACTGTGCTTGAGGATTCCTCGTATCCTTCAAGTGGTATCAGAGCCTTAGGTCGGAAATAGTTTTGGATACGATTCGTAAACCTAGGACGACTTGGGTTTGAAAGGATTGCGAAATTTTTGTCGCATTTCTATTTTCGCACCCCTGTATTATTGAATTTTTCAGAACTGTTTAAATTGTTTAAACACAAAGTAATGAATTAGTTTTTGTTCCTCATTAAATAAGGAAACCATAGGATCTGAGTTTATGAAATTTGGATTTCATTTGCTCAAGATATGGTCCTTTGAATAAACATGTATTCACTGTTGCTAGAACTGCGAATCTAAACATGATTAATGAGTTAATTACTATTTTTATGTACATCAAAATGCGTTAAATATCACTTGTTCTGTCATAAATTAAATTAGCAATCTTAAGAAACTTATTTTGCGTAATTTGGATTTAAATTGATCAAGATATGTTGATTTTAGTGAGTAGGAGTCACTGCTGAAATTTGACGAATTTGATCATGAACCTTGTGATAGTCATTCAAATAAATTGATGAAAATTAATTGTTAATTTTATGAAATACAACAACAACAACAAAGCCTTTTCCCACAATTAAGTAGGGTCGGCTACATGGATTCTTTGCCTCCATTCAGATAATTTTATGAAATAATTAACGATAAATATTTTTAAAATATTTAAAGAGATAATTATTTCATTGAATGATATTTCATTAACCAAGATGATAAGATAGTTGATCTTGATCATAATTGGTTGATTTGAAATCATCAACAAACATTATTTTCTTGCAAAACCCTAGTTTATCCTACAATAGTTGTAGGACAACTTTTACATGCAAACCCCTCTTGCTCGAATAGGATTGGGGATTTTTTTAAGCAAATCTCCTTATAATATTATCGAAATGGTTTTGATGAATATTATATGGTATAATTTCGGTTGAAAAACCGATGAGCATCTTAAAGTACATAATGATCTATCTGGCTTTATCCTTTCCTAAGATGGATATGGTGTCTAGTCGGGGAGCGTTGGGGTAGCGGGTTGCACTGGATGTGGTCTGTCCGACTCCCGTCGGTATTGGTCATGACAGTGGGTGGGGACTCGATAATGTTGGAGAAGTCAAAGTGTATTTTTCTAATTATTAAAATTCGAATAATACGTACTTTGAGATTATACCTACTATTCAAGTAATAATCAATTTTTTTGATTGATAATTGGATTGATGATCAATTTAATGTGATTAAATTAATTATATCCAATAAACACTCTATTATGAATAGATGTGTATTTCCCTTGGAAGAATTAATTATGTGAATATGATTCACGATAATTAATTATTAAAATTTTAATATGAGGTGGAGGATCACATAAGTGACATCCACGGTCTCCCGTCAAGGCGAAGGGTTCCGTGGTCAGGGATTGTATATAGGAGACGCATGTCCGAAGTAACAGCTGTTGTATACAAGCGCATCTGGATCATGCTCTTTGCTTCTCGAAAGAGTAAGGCCGTATGCGTAGTGACCCCAATATCGAGTCCTCATATTATTGGGGTGATATTGGATTACGCATAGCGAGTTCTAATCCTGCTGACGGCTGGTTCAATTAACAACGGGTCAACATCATCTTAGGGGTGATGGGCCCGGGTGTTAAAGACCAAATTAGGAAATGCAAGTTGGACTTGCAAGGCGGAATGTGTTCCCGCTTCTTTTTATCGGAGTCATAAGTTATCGTATTATTGGGATGTGACAAAGATAGGAAAGGACATCCCAGATCTTGCTTGAGATATAGTGGTAAGTATATCTCTTACTTTGAAAGACAATAAGGGAATAATTTTTCAAAGATGACATAACAAGACAAATTTGATTTAAAATTCCTTAATCAAATGTCTTAAAAATGAATATAGAATTATTTATATGTTCTAATATAGTGCATTCTTAATTTCAGAAAATGAAGTCCACGAACCCATTGAGCATGCACCTGGAGGTCAATCAGTTGACCTGATCAAATTATTCGGATTGTATCCGAATTTGGATCTTGTCCTATCTGCGGAGTGCATCTCGTATGTGCTATCCAAGGACAAGATAGCAAACCTAAGACTGTGGAAGATAAATCTTTTAATGAGAAATATGATGAAGATCATAACTTGGCAAGGTGCTATATTCTTGGATCATTATCCAATGTGCTTCAGAAGCAACATGTGAAAATGAACCATTGCCAAGAAATCATGCTGATTCTGAAGGAAAATGTTCGGTGACATAAACTGCACACAGCGTTATAATGTGATGAAAGAGCTTATTCGCTGCAAGATGCAGGAAGGGACTACTGTCATAGAACACGTACTCAAAGTGTTTGGGTACCTCTCTGAATTGGAAACCTTGGGAGCCTACATGGATTCTGAAATGCATGATGATTTCATTCTCATGTCGCTCCCTAAGTCTTTCAACAACTTTGTCGTATCATATCACATGAGCAAAGGTGATTTCACTAACGCTGGACTGTTAGCTGCATTAAAGTTTGCATAAGACGTAATGAGGAAGGACGACCCCTCTGCTAGTGTAATGGTTGCACAAGTAAAAGGAAAGCACAATCAGAAGCAAGGTTGTCGGACGGGCCCGTCCCAGACGAGAAAGAAGAAGAATCAAGGAGTTGGTTCGTCTTCTAGTGCTTCCACACTAATAACATCGAAGAAGACCGATGTCTGTCACCACTGCAAGAAGACAGGGCATTGGCGGCATAACTGCCCGGAATACCTGAAGTCGGCTGACAAAGGTAAAGCCCCAGCAGGTATGAAATCTACTTTCATCATTAAAACTAGCTTTCTCGTTGGACGAGAAGGAAGTTGGGATGTAGATTCTGGTGCTTCTGCTCATGTATGCAATTCGTTGCATTTGTTTCAGGAAACTAGGAATATGGACCAAGGGGAGATAGTCATCCAGATGAGATCTGATGCAAGTGTTGCAGCAGTCGCCATCGGGACCTGCCGACTATCATTATCTAGTGGTCAAGTCTTAGTACTTAAAGAGTGTCTTTATGTACCTGAAGTTAGAAGGAATATGATATATGTATCTAAGCTTGTTAGAAATGAATATTGCTTCACTTTTTGTAATAATTTAATTATAAACCGTTATGATAAATATATTGCGGATGGTATTTTGACTTCTGGTGCACTCTATGAATTGTGCATTGATGAATGTGTCATGAATGTTACTACCACTAATAATGGAAACCCCAGAAGATCTAGGGAGGATGGAAATCATTCGAATATGATTTGGCATCACAGGCTTGGTCATTTATCTGTTGATAGGATCAAAAGATTGATAAAGGATGGACCTTTAGATTTTCTACAGGTTCAATCTTTACCTACCTGCGAACATTGCATTCGAGGTAAAATGACTAGAACACCTTTCCGTAACAAGGTTACAAGATGCAAAGGTATTCTTGACCTAATACATACTGATGTATGTGGTCCCTTCAGTACCGCGACTAGAAATGGATATCGATATTATTTGACGTTTATTGATGATCATTCGCAATACGGATTTATCTTCCTACTACGTCATAAATATGAAATCTTTGAAAAGTTCAAAGAGTTTAAGGATTTGGTTGAGAACCAAACCGATAGGAAGATTAAATGGATTAGATCTGACCGAGGTGGTGAGTACCTCTTAGATGAATTTAAGGAATATCTTAAAGAGAATGGAATTGTCTCCAATCTCACTCCCCTGGAACTCCCCAACTTAATGGTGTTGCTGAAAGACGCAACAGGACCATCATGGACATGGTCCGTTCAATGATGAGCAAAGCATGTTTACCTCTTAGTTTCTGGGATATGTAGTAGAGACTGCAATCCTAAACAAGATTCCTAGCAAATATGTACCCAAGACTCCTCACGAGCTATGGTATGGTACCAAGACACGTGTTAAATACTTGAGGGTTTGGGGTTGCTTGGTCCATGCGAAGAACGTGGACGCAAGTAAGCTAGAATCTTGCACTTGTGAGTGTTACTTCATTGGGTATGTTAAATATGGTATTTGATGAATACCCATTCATCACTCTTTATTCTTATATTTTAGCTACAAAAACCTTTGCAAATGCATGTAGATATATGTAAATACAAATAATTACCAAAAGCATGCATTGTGTAAATACTTATAATTAGCATGTTTTTGTGCAAGAATAAAAGAATAAAGATGAAAAAGAAAAAGAGGGAAATATTTAGAATAAATATTGAGCAACCTAACCCAAGGGAGGGCTCAGCATGGGCCTGACCGCATAAAAGCCAAAGTAGAGGGAGATAGGGGCTCATGTGTAAATAAATTAAATTATATTTTCCTCACCCAAAAATATGCTTGTACATATTTTGTATATATTTAGAAGCTATTAAAAACAAAATAAAAATATAAAAATCAAAAATTCAAAAAAATGCCCTTTCACCATGTATATAGACCATGCTTCTACATGTATTTAACCTTGTAAATAAATTTATTTATTTTCAAAACTTTTTGTAAATATTTTATGTTATATGTTGTAAATAAAATAAATAAAAAGAAACAAAACAAAATAAAAAATCAAATAAAAATATCAAAAGCTAAAATTACAAAAATATATTGTACATATGCCATGTATATAGTTGTACATAACTATTTATTTCACCTATGTATATAAATAATAAAAATAAAATAAAAATATCCTTTTATTCCTCATTTTATTCTATAAATAAATAAAATATAAAAGAGGGATAAAAATGTATAAAAATAACTAATTAAAAATCAAAAATTAAAAAACCCCATATTGTACACATACCTATATATAGCCCTATTATGTAAATACCTTATTTTTATTTTGAAAAATTAATTAAAAATCACAAAAAATAGAAAAAATTAAAACAAAAATATTTTATGTTTTGAGTTTTTAATAATTCAGTCATTTTCTATTTTATTTCGAATTTCTAAATTATTTATGGCGTTGCCTCTCCTGATTGGTCCACGGGGGACGTTGACCCCCCGGTCAACTCCCCCCGCGGACCCTCTTCTCTCGCGGATCGGGCTGTCGACCCGATTTCTCCGATTTTTCTCCGGTTGATCCGCCCGCCATTCACGCAAACCCCGGGTCCTAATCCTTCTTCTTGCATCCGAGATCATCGCCCGGGGGATTGCATTGGGATCCGCGCTTCACGCTACCCTACCCGATCGATTCTTGCCGGATCCTCCACGGTATATAGTCTGAGCTCCGCCGCATTCTTTTTCCATCTTTGGCTCTCCACCCTTCGTCCCGTGACCTCCACAGCAGTCCCTGAGGTGACAGCTCTCGATTGCCCGTGTCGCAGCGAGGAGGGGGTGGCCGGACCACTGATCCGGCGACTGCGCGCCGCCTTGCTCCGCCCAGTGCAGGAGTTCGAGCCTCAGGACCAGACGACCTTCGAGGCCACGACCAGGAGCTACCTCAGCTCCAGCACAGTCTACCACACCGCCCAGGTAACCTTCTAGCTTTCCCATTTCGCTTAATTTCGAGTTATCCCCAAATCGTAGCTCCGCCGCGTTCCGTCGATTCCGGCCATCTCGCATACCTTTTCGATCATCGGAACCCACGTTCACCATCGCCTTTCCTCCACGCGCCTTCTCCGCCCCTTCGTTCAACCCAGCTCGCACAGGAGCAGGGGTTCGAGCTCCACCGTCCGTCGCTCGCCGGAGCTCGCTCATCCCGACGCATCGACCACCTTCACGCCGCCTCATCGGGTCGAGGCACTTTGCCCTCGACCCACGAAGCTTCTGACCCACTTTGCAGGTCCGGAGGAGGCCATCTGAGGCTTCCCTACATCCAGGCCAGGAGCTTCCCTCCGCCGACCTCGCCGGAGCCCCTCCAGGGCTCGGCTGGGCCATTGGAGGGCACCAACAGCTGCGGAAATTCATCGCGCATCTTCTCCGATATCCAGAGGCAGCCGAGGAGGACCACCGCGCTCGCACGAGGCCGGCGAAGCTCGCCGGCCAACTGTTCTTCCAGGGTCCTCGAGCACCGTCCGATCGCCCTCAGCTCCCCAGTTCGCATCACGTCCCTCCATTCAGGAGCTGCAGCCACCGCTTGATCAGCCCGAGGGACGATCTGGACCGTTAGCGCAGAGAGAGAGACACCAGCACCCGAGGCCGTCAGATCTTCCACGTGTCTCCTCCACTGACGTCGATCAGGCCCACGTGCGGAAGGAGAGAGGCGCCCGCCGTCCAGGACCGTTAGATCAGCCACGCGTCCATCATCCAGCCGTCGACGTAATAAAGGGGTAAATTACCGTAGGCCCCCTCTTAGTTTATGCTTTACGTTTCAGTCCTGTAAATATTTTGCGTCTTTTATTTACGTTGGGTTATTTGCACATTGGACCTCGTACTTTTCAGTATTTGCACTTATGCCCCTGTTTGTGTGAGCCACGTGCGTCGTCACGTGTATATTTGGTGTATTTGCAACATTAGTCCTGTGGTTCTGGTTGTTTGTTAATGAATAAAAACTTTTTGGTAATTGCATATATGCCCCTGTGAGTGTTTTAATTGCACATGTGCGTCTTTTAGTGGGTTATTTGCAACACAGCCCCTGGACTTTTTGGTACGAGTTACCAAAAGGTCCTCGGACTTGTTTTTCTTACCAGAAGGTCCCTGAGTGCCCCAGGCACGCGCCACGCGCGTGACTTGCTGGGTTAATTGCACCTGGACCCCCAGAACTTCGGGTATTTGCACTTCAGTCCATGTGCACAGTGTCCTCGTGTGATTTTTGAATAAAATATCAAATCACCTCCAAATTCGATGAAAATCTGACACATGGCTCCTGCCATGTTGTAGGATTTTTGAGAATTTTTGAGGACATTTTTGATTTTATTTGTTATTTTTTTAAAATTCAAAAACCTCTATTTTAGCTACTGTCTAGAATCAAAAATCCCAAAAAAATATAAAAACCCCCTCAAAAATTCCACAAAAATTAGGTACTGTTTCTTTTGTGTTTCTTGATTTTCTAGCCAATTTTGGCTATTTTTCATTGCTTAAAACCCCTAAAAATGCAAAAACACCTAAAAACTCATACAAATTATAATAAATAATCTAAAAACCCAAAAACAATAATTCTGGTGCTCAAATTTTCCTTATTTTATCTAGAATACAGGAAAAATACCTCCAGGCCCTCTTGAGATCCTTAGATATTTTATCTTTGGATTTTGGGCCTGGCTGGACAGTGCCTTGCATTTTCAGTACTGTTCGATTTTTAGAAAATAAAATACCCATTATAAAAATTCCAAAAATTCACCAAAAACACTAAAAAACCTAAAAAAAACATAAAAACATTTTTCTTGAATTTTTGCTTGCCTTTCAGTGCATTAAATAAATTGTCGAAGCTTGCTTGTGGTTGTTCTTCTTATTTTCTTTACATATTAAAAATCCAAAAAAAATTTAAAAACAATTAAAAACCACTAAAAATGTTTTCCCTTTTTCTCTGATTTTTTTTGACTACTTCGTAGGCTTTTTAGCCAATCCGTGCTCCTTGAGTTCGACCCTGGGTGCTATACCAGGTTAAACATATAACAGGACCGCTTTTCGTGATTTTCTTGAATTGATCTTTTTCGAGTGGTTCATTTTTCTTGATATACATTGTCTGATCGCTTGGGGTCGCAACGACCTATTTCTGTACCTTATACCCTAGTGATCGGGCGTGTTATCAGAATGGCGCCGTTGCCGGGGAGCACGGCTTAGTAGTCGCTTTTAGCTTTTTCCGCGGTTTTTGATTTTCGCGGCTTTTTGCACAGATTTTTGTATATATATTTTTCTGATATTTTTGATAATAATTCTGGACTGACCACTTCTCTCTGTTTCTTGCGAGGCCCCGAGGAGCGAGGGCGGCATTCCTAGGAGCGCCGGTGCACCCGAGCGAAGCGGAGGCGGCTCGTTTCTTCATCGAGCAGCAGGAGAGAGCGAGAGAGAGAGTTGAGTGGGTGAGGATAGTTTAGGACTATTTTATTGTTGTAATAATACAGGGACTCGGAGACTTGAACTGTGCTTGACAATTAGCGGGTCTGTTTCGCCGAGCACCGGTGTGCTCGGGGGACCCTTAGGAGATTTTCGCGGTTTTTGACGCGGTTTTCTTCTACCTTTTTTACTGCCTTTCCGGTGTTTACGCGGTTTTTGCTCGAGCCCCTAGACTTAGGAATTTCTGGTGCTTGTGACGTAATTAGTAGGATCCACACACCTAATTGCTTATCTGTTCCCATAGAACGTAATTGGACCTACTAATAATAAATAATAAAAATAACTTAGTCACTTTCCTGAGAGCCTACGCGCCGCGAGCCTGCCCCGTCAAGCGCTACTCCTGAACTCGACCTGTCGAGAAGAGGAGGGGTGGGTCTAGACCGGACTCTTTGGATCGAGGGCGAGTGACTGAGTTAGACGGTTCTGCGCTAGAAATTGCTCATCTAGGACTCGGTTTTTCCCGTTGCATCATTTAGGTAGTTTTTCTTTCTGTCTTTAAATTCTGCGCGGATCACTTGCATGTAGAGTGCTGGAGACAAGGTACGCATTTCTATCTCAGCATGCATCATTGATTTCTCGCGCATCGGCTTTTTCATCTTCTCCCCCTGTTTTCGGACTTAATAATCAGGAGAACCGAAAAATTCGTTAGGCCTTTTGTTTGATATCTGAAAAATATTAAAAAGAAAAACAATAAAATCGGGACTGCTAATCATACTTGATCTTAAAAACCGCTCACCCTAAAAACTTTGTCTTAGGGAGAGCAACCCCCTCATTGTATGGTTTGGATGCGCGAGAGAGTGACCCGCACCCTAGGTAGAGCCTCCCGGTGCTAGACCCGACTGATTACCGACTTTTCCGTGCGGGCCAGTCGGTTGGGATAGCATCGGATATCCTAACAGGTCACGTAAGCGCTCTGATATTTTGTGTGTTCACCAAAATAAAATAGACAAGATAACTTGACCGAACTTTCACGGTCTTCAGCTCGCGTTGCGTTGGTGAACGGGGGGTTTGTTTTTTATCATAGTTGACTCCAGATCTCATCCGCCTTACTCGCCAGATCAAGATGATGGGTAGACGGTCTCTTAGGCAGCCTCTGGCTGCACCGCTTTCGGGCACGTCTACCCGATCATCTAGGTTGGCCCGCGAGAGCCGAGACCAGCTCTCCGAGCCCGAGTACGATTCCGCCCTGTTCCCCCTCGACCCCCTTTCTTTCGGTACTGAGAGACATGAGCCCGAGGAGAGATTAGCAGATTTGACAGCACCTGAGTTGGGCTCATTTGATTTTGCAGACGTCGCTATGGCCGCCAGATCAGACGATTACCCCGGAGGTCCACGAGGAGACCAGCATGTTGTATTTGACCAGGGAGCGATCAACTCCACCCTGATCGCATCACTAGAGACAGTTCAGCAGCAGTTACGCGATCAGGGGGCATTCATGATAGAGATGAGGAGAGAGTTGGAGAGGCTCCGAGCAGAGCGAGCCTGAGGAGATGCCTGATGCAGAGGCCGCAGCAGCAGCAGCCGCAGCAGCCGCTGCTGCCGCCGCGGCAGGAGGACCACCACAGCTGATGCGGGCGTTACACAACCCCGGATCTACTCTGATGCATCACTGGGTGGTAGTGCCAGCGATCGTGGGGGACTTCAAGTTCCCCCCGAACACCTTGCAGTTACTGCCCCGTTTCCACAGACTAGCCACTGAGGAGCCCCACCTCCACCTCCAGGAGTTCTTGATGATCTGCAGCACTGTCCACGATCGCCACGTGGACCAGGACACGATCCGGATGATAGCCTTCCCTTTTTCACTGGCAGATAGAGCAGCCACCTGGCTGAAGCATCTAGGGAAGTTTGTCTACACCTGGGAGCAGCTCCGCATCGAGTACTTGAAAAAGTACTATCCACTCGGGCGGACGAATGCAGCGAGGGCCCTGATCAGCAACTTCTCCATGTTCCCAACGAGCAGTTTCACGAAGCATGGGAGAGGTTTCGAGAGCTCCTAGACAGATGCCCGCACCACGACATCTCCAAGCCGAACCTAGTTCAGAGCTTTTTCAGCGGGTTGACGCCAGAGCTTCAGGGTCTGGTGAACGCTTCTTGCGGCGGGTCCTACTTTGCCAAGGACCACGATCAGGTCTGGGCCATCTACGAGGAGATGTCCGAGAACTACATGGTGATGTCTCAGACCAGATTGTATACTCAGAGACCCCAGCCACAGCAGCCAGGACCCGTGCAGTACCAGCGGATAACACGGGTAGATGCAGGTCCATCCAGTTCGTCCGCAGTCGCAGCAGCACATGCAGAGTCATCCGCTGCGGACATGGGTATCATCAGTGAGAAGTTGGACCGCATGGAGCTGATAGAGAAGAAGCAGTGCCAGAGCATCACTCAGATGGAACAGATGGCACAGGTTCTGAGCGACATGAAGACCCAGCTCATGTGTCTCCAGGAGACACAGACGGCTTCACAGCCCCGTCTTCTGTCGCGAGGCGATACCGGCGGCAGCAGCAGCTCGTCCCAGCGCTCCAGCTCCTCACAGCAGCCTAGACAGGTTCACCTTGTACAGGCGGAGCCGTAACAGCAGCCGCAGCCTACTTACCAGTCCCCACCATCTCCAGACATGCAGATGGTGGTCTACCAGCCGGATCAGCCTCTGACAGTACTGTCGCCAGACCCCTACGATGCAGAGCCGTTGATGGATGTCAACGGGATTTGGTACGACCGCCCCCAGCCTGGGATCCGACGAGACCATCCCGGATTCAGGTGGGGGAGTGGTGGTGCCCAGCCCCAGCAGCAGCCGTCAGGACAGGGAGGGCAGTACCCCCAGCAGAGAGATCACCAGCAGTCGCAGCAGCAGCACCCCGCACACCAGCAGCACCAGCCATCATCCTACGGTCCTCGTCCCTACCAGCAGCAGGGACAGTCATGGAGACGTGAGCAGTAGGCTCACCCGATGCAGCAGCAGCACCCGTCCTCATATCCCTCTTACCAGCACCATCAGCAGCAGTTCCAGCAGCCTCACCCACAGAGAGGCCACCCGTCGGGCTCCCACGAGAGCCCCGCTTTGGATGACATCGCCCGCCTCCTCACGGACCAGCAGGCCACATTCAGACGAGAGATGGACGAGTTCCTCCAGGAGATGCGGGACTTGGTGAGAGGGAAGGCCGCCATTCCAGCCCAGATTGAGCCGAACCCGAACAATCTCAAGAGGAAATCTGAGCAGGTAGTACACACTGAGTTAGCCACTCCTAGTGACCCATTTGATAATACATCTTCGGATCTATTTGATGCTGATTTTGTCACACTTAGGAGCGGTAGGACCCCAGCAGGCGGCGGCGCCTCATCTGAGCTTCACCACGAGGACACTCCAGAGGCGCCACAGGAGGAGGAGGAGAGCGGTACTGAGGCCGCTCCAGATGATGATGGTGGCACTGATGCCACCAAGGATGCTGATTCCACCGGCGGTACTGATTTAACCGAAAATCGGTGGTCTTAAGTTCAACACAAAGCGTGAACTCAGTCGAAGTGTCAACCACACAAATCTCGATTAAAGTCAACAATTAACCCACAATAAAGATCAATAAATTAGAACTAATGTGGAGTTAAAATTTATTTTTAACTCTTCACAAATGGTGTATAGTGACAAGTATGCAGAGAGTTCGAACACAGGGAGCAAGCAGGGTAAATCCACAAAATGTGCTAAAGTGTGTGTGTGTGTGTGTGATGTGTCTACACTAAGCAAGCAAGGAAAGATGTTTTTGTGGGTTTTAATTTTTTTAATTTTTTTATTTAATTTTTATTTAATTTTGTATTTTGATTTTTAATTTTCTGATTTTTATATTTTATATTTTTATTTTTTTTTCTTTTTCAATATTGGAATTTAAAGACAAGGGAATAAAAGACAAGGTAAAATATTTATAAAACTAAGTAAAAATTACCAAAAATTCAGAAATAAATTGTTTTTGATATTTTGATGATTTTCTACTGTTTTTGGGATTTTTGGGGATTTTCAAGGTGTTTTTGGTATTTTTAATTACTGAAATGACTCAAAACAGTGAAACAAGGGCTGGCTGTGAGTAAAATGGGATTTAAAAACAGCAACCAGTAACCAAAATTTTTCACACTAATTTTCAAATAAAGCTACTGAAATATACAACAAACAGCAGCTGAGTTTGTATTTTTTGGAATTTTCTTTGATTTTATATATTTTTTTGAAGTTTTTGAGTCTTTTTAAATTTTTAGTGTTTTTCTTTTGAGATTTTTGGTGATTTTTGGACTGACGCTAAAATAGGATAAAATAGACACTAGATAATTTTTTTGGAATTTTTGAGAGGGTTTTGATATTTTTTTGGCATTTTCTAAACTAGACAGTGCACAAATAGCGAGTTTTTGATTTTTAATAAATATGAAAATAAAGTAAAATCAAAAACTAAATATGTGGCGTCAAAGTACACATATCCAATAGCTTAACCCTATTTTTGTGGAATTTTTGGAGTTAAAATGATAGGTTAAATAATTAGAGCAAACATCCAAACATTAAACAGTCCTGGCAGGGGTATATATGCAAAAACACAAAATTCCAGGGACCTAATTGCAATTTGCACACAAAATTTGAACTGAAATAAAATACTTTCTGGGCCAAAAACCAATACCACAAGCCGCTAGGATTTCTATGCAAAATGTCCACCCACGCGCGTGCAATGCACGCGCCTGGGGAGGACCTAAATGCAAAATCGCAAAGATCAGGGGTGTTCTTGCAAGTTATCTACAAAATATATAGCTTAATAAAATAACTGCTGGACTGAATATTAAAGGCACAAGATACGAGGTTATATCCGCAAAATTCCCAAGAAACACGTGTCGGAGCACGTGCGCCTGGGAGGATCGTTCTGAAATATTACAAAAGTCGGGGGGGGGGGGCTAGATGCAAATTCCCCTAAAATATATATACGCAGATGAAAGTTTAAGAGTTATTTATTCAATACAAAAAGTGACGGGCTTACGATGCAAAATGCCCAGTCAAAGGCGCGGATGAACGGCGGATCGCACTTCACTAACACACGTGTCACGCGCCTGGTGCCCGATACCTCTTCGTTGCCTGCGGCTGCGATTAGATCTGTCAGCAAGATCGGACGGCTATGGTTGGACAAGATCCAATGGCAGCTGCTATCCTGGACGATCGGCTCTTGATCGGACGGCAGGGAGGCCAAGACGAAGAACAGCTGAAGAACTCGCTGGGAGCGAGTTTGGATTGGCTGGATCTCCGATCTCCGACGCCTCTTTTACCTTCTAGCAGCCCGAACAAGCTCCTGGGAGGTTCCCTGATGGAACGGCGACCTCAAAATGGGAGGTGATCCTCCGGAGGGCCACCGGGGCGATGAATACGTGAATGAACCCCCGGGAGGTCCGGCGTGCTCCAAAACTCGACCCACGGGTGGGGTCTCTTGCTCCTGGACCTGCAATAAAAGTACCAGTAGGAGTAAACGATTCCAGGGCCAGCAAAAAAGGGATGGTGGAGTACAATGGCGGAGATGGTGGCCGGAGCTCAAGAGCTCCGGCGAGGTGTTTGATGTCGAAATCGGGGGTTTCAAGTTATAGATTAACCTACTAAATTCTAAACATTAATCCTAACACTAACAGCGAGGTAAACAAGGGAAAAACAAGAAGGAAGCTGCCCTCGAATGGCGTTGACCACGAGGAAGGAACCTCGACGGCCGTACGGCCGGAGGTGGTGGAACGCAGCCCTAGGTGCTCCGCCGCACCTTGCCTGAGATGGGGGAGGATTCCCCTGTCCCCGGAGACTGGCCCTCGACCCTCACCCGAAGGTTTTTGGCGCCCAAAGCTGGTTCAAAGAGAGAAAGAGAAGGAATGGGGTGGTTTTTGAAATATGGCCGAGGAGCGACCTTCGAGGCAAGATCACGGGCGGCACAACGATTCAAACGCCCAACCAATGGCTAGGCGTGGATGAGCAGTCATAGGGCTACACTTCTCGAGAAGAGGCCGACCTCATTCGGTGAAAGGATCGCCCTCCAAAAAGCCACGAAGTCGAGGAAAAAATTCAGTCTGACATGTACAGACCTTGGTCAGAGAGCTGACCAAGGTCAACCAAGGGCTGAAGCTGGTTGGTCCACGTGGACCAACAAAAAAAAACCTTGGAAAAAATGTTTTATTAATTCGTTTTTAAAATAGAAAATGAATTAATTAAATCTTGGTTATAAAATAAAAAAAGTTTAAAATTTTATAAATTATTTTATTATGATTTTTATTTATTTTTATGAGACATATTTTTACAAGTTTGCATTTATACCCTTATAGGTATCTATATCTATGTATTTAAGTATTTTTATTTTTATTTAGGTGTTTTATTTTTATTATTTTTATTTAGTATTTTATAAAATTATAGAATACTTTTATCTACACGAATATATTTTTATTTTATTTTTCTGATTTATTTTGTATATTTAATAAAATACAAATATGTTTTGTATAGGTATATATTTAGGTACTGTATCTATGTAGTTTATTTTTAAGTATTTGATTTTTGTTTTTATTTAGGTTTTTATTCTTATTTTAATGTACATTATTATTATAAGTAATATTTACCATATTATAAAAATATAAAATTATAAAAATAACAAATAATTAATAAATTGAATATTTTAATAGTATAGCTATACAACGGAGGTCAAAAACTCAACTTTCAAACCGTAGCTCCGCCAAATGCGAAACCACCGCCATTAAATAGCTTATTTTCTTCTATATACAATTAAAGGTGAGTATGCTGCATTTGGAGTTTTTATTTGTGAGATACGGGTCTGGGAAGTTGGGATTTTGGATTCTTATTCAGACCATAACTTTTTGTCTGTACATTATTTTTCTGTGAAATCAATTTTGTATTTTTCTATATAAAATTATCTACAACTTTCATGTACAAAGTTTCTTTATTTGGTGTATAGAAAGTGGAACCAAAAATAGGTCCCAAAATGAATAAAGAATGAATAAAATAAAATAGGTATTTGACCCTTATCTCCCCCTACTTTATTCCTGGTCAACCTATTCATCAAGATGCCTAGGTCTCGGGGGTTTTGGGTCATAAAATATTTACAATATTTTATTCTTTTTCTTTTCTTTATTTATTCTATAATTTTGGCCTTAATTACAGTATTCTATACACTATTGTGATGCACATGCATGGATGCTAAGATGGTGATTTTAATGCTATTTACAGGCATTTGCCAGGGTTTTTGGTGCCAAAATGATAGAATAAAGATGATGAAATGTGGATTCATCATCCCCCTATACTTTACCTTTGCTAGTCCCTTAGCAAACACTTATGCAATAAGTGCAAGAAAAGAAAAGAAAGAAAAGAAAAAGAAGAAAATTGGATGAAGTTTAATTATCAAATTTGTCTTCACAAAATCATAGTTTGGAGCTTAAGTCGGACCTTTGGAATTTTAGTGCGGTCGGAACCTTAATGAGAACCAAGTTTGAAATCCAACAGTCCTCGAGAATCCCAAAACTCTGTCCAAGTCTCCTCAATAGCCAGGTCAGAAATACTTCAACCCATACGCAAACTCTTATGACTATGAATCTTACTCGTACAGTGTAAGTGATATGTAGCTCCCCACCTCAGAAGTAACAAAGAAACAACCTCCCCCAACCTGGTAACTCTAATGCCTCGGTCTAGCAACTCTTTCCTCGAGAAGCGGGGTATTCCCTTCTAAGTTCAAGTGCAACCGGCTCAAGAAGAGGGGGACGAAGTATAGACTTTTGGAAGCTCAGCCAGTGTAGCCAAGTCTCCCGCTGCAAGCTTCATGAGATGTAACATGGATACCATAAGCTTTTGCTTTATTGGACTATATACACTCCGGTGGGATTATTAAATTTTCAATCCGACCCACCACTTTTTTGGAGTTTTTTTTTTCAAATGCATCTGTACAACATATCTACATGGTGCAGCATATATACAAGAAATTTTCCTCTTGAGCCAGTAGACTATCCCTCTTTTGAAGCTTTATTGCAACCCGCGGCTCCTGTCTTTAGCTTTCATCACCACTAGACCAAGTTGAGGTGCACTTCCTTCACTATAAGAAGAAGAGAGGTTCCGCCTAGAAGTACTACCCTCATATGCTACCCCAAGCCAAAGGAAACTGCCTCCTCACCACCTCATCCGTGGAGAGCTATGTGAAAGGTGCAGGTGTCCAAGTTAGGTCATTATCAACAAGAGTCGTGCGTGTGCTCTGAAATAGTCTACTTAGGCAGTCAAGAATCCATTGAACCAAGTCCCGTGATCCTCAAAGAATTAAGTCAACTAGACCTGAAGTACCTCAAACTTAGTTCCTATAAGGTTCCTGTTATTAGGTAGATTTTAAGGTCCAATCAAGCTCCAATCTCCGGATTTTACTTAGACTTGTTCAGTTATCAAACTCAGTCCGAAAAATGCTCATGCCATGCAATGCTATGCAGAAAATATTTTTGTGATGCAATTTTCAAAGATTTTGAATTTTTTATGGATTTTTGAAAAGATGATGCATGCATATGCAGATGCAATTTTTTTTGTATTTTTCAAAAAGATTTTTCAAATGTTTTTGGATTTTAGTTTTGCAAATGTTTTTGGGATTTTTGAAATCAAAAAGTTTTGGCTGAAAACTAGGTGAAAGCTATGTACATGGGAGTGCTTCTTATATATACAAGAAGTGGATTTTAAGAATTCACAAGGGTAAGTGATCAATTTTATACATATATATATATAGGTAGTGGATTTTGGTGTGATGTTAGTATTCCTCAAACTTATTTGACACAAGGTTTTTCAAACAATTTTTTGAAAACTATAGTCCAAAATAATTTTTACAATCATTTTTGCAAACATGTACACACATTTGAAAATCTTTTTGCAAAGGTTTTCCAAACAGTATGTATAGATTTTTCAAATATTTCTGCAACCATTTTTCAAACCATTTGCAAATCATTTTTCAAACATTTTATTTCACACAAAGAAAATAAATTTTACAAACCACACTTTTTACACAGGTTGAAAACATGTAACAAAATATTTTCAAAATAGTTTTCAATAGATGTTCACAAAGATTTTCAAACTATTTTTCAAACATTTTGCAAAAAACATTTTCACCTGATTTATTAATCAGTAATTACAAAAAGAATTTGAGGAATAATAACACCTTTTTAGTAAAGAATTTGTAATGAATTTTAATGAATTATTAGCCATATTTTTAAGAAAATACGAAAGTACGAGTTAAGGCTAAAGTATATACACAGTATATACGACCCCCCTATACTTAGCTGGAGCTATGTCCTCATAGATCGGAGAGAAAAGATAAGACATAACTCGTACTAAGTATAGGCAAGTCTAAAGAATGAATGAATCAATGAATGAGAAGTTGACCGTCCCCCCTATACTTAGGATCAAATAATCCTAAGTATAGCAGACTGTACACAACGCAGGGAGGGTCAAGGGTGGGAATGAACAGATCGTACTCAGATTGTCTCCCCCTATACTTAGGGTAAAATATCCCTAAGTATAGACAAGAAGAGGAGACAATGGAGAGGATTGAAAAATAGAAAAACTCGGGGTGCACGTCCCCCTATACTTAGGACAAAGTACGTCCTAAGTATGGAAAATTGTCTACAAGGGCGGCACCTTTTTGATAGATAAAGAAGATATAAGAGGAAAAGAAGAAAAGAAGAAAAGAAGAAAAGATATCTGACAATGGGAGGAGAGATCGTGAGAATGTACACATCGCTCCCCCTATACTTAGGGTAAAAGACGCCCTAAGTATAGGCAACAACAGGAGTGATCAGACGGACGAAGAAAGAACACTCAACTCATCTACCCCTCCTATACGTAGGACAAAGTGCGTCCTAGGCAAGGCAAACACGAGAAATGGGTAGACGAGCAAAAACGGGAGATGGAAAGAGAGTCACAGGATAGAATCTACAACATAAATGGGTGATCATCAGAAGGTGGAAAGCAAACCTTCTTGCGAGACCGCTGAGGGATAGATCGGATATGGTGTATGTCGACATCGGGGTCCACAGTGGACGGAGGCCGATCAGGGTCGACACGGGGAAGGCCCTCAGTAGAGTCAAATCGGAAAGGGACGAACTGATCGATGGAAGCAGTATGGCTGGGTTCTCCCTTGGTGGTCCTATGATGTGAAGGCACAGACGGGTGAGTGGAAGAAGTACGACTAAGTCCGGCCTTGGAAGTCTCGCCGATATCAAAGTGAAATGGGACAAACTCAGCATCCTCGGAAGAAGTGTAATTGGAGTCGTCCTGCGAGTCCTCGTTCAGGTCAAAATCAAAAGGAACGAAATCGTCAGTGGAAGTATACGAACTCAGATCGTCCTCAAGAGTCTCACCTGAATCCTTATCTTCCGCAAGAGGTCTGAATTTATCAAAATAAATAGCAGCATCATAACCGACCTCAATCATCTTGACCTGTGAAGGGCCAGGAACGGATTTATCAGTGGAAGTAGTCAAACTAGGTCCGTCCTGTCTAGTCTTACTCAAGTCATTTGTTGCCTTATAAGGTCTCTCAAAGTAATGGGCAACATCATAAACATCCTCAATTATCTTATCATCTGCCCCCTGATCAAATGGTTCAATCACATAAATACTCTGGATCTCATCAACACATCGCCACACACCAGGAGGAGGATTCGTGAGGTCCATGCTTTCCGACTTCCTCCCCTTTCGGGGGATCCGTCGGGGCTCATCAGGGATCGCTAAGGAAGTATCTCTAGTAGCATCAGATAGGTCACGGGCCTCAGAGTCAGCTATAGTCGGTGAAGATACATCAGGTGCGGGTCTCTGGTCAACTGTGGGTGCGGTGATCGTCCTTTCGCTCCCGCCAACAGGACGGAAGCGAACCTCTCCTGATCCATAATCAATAACGACCCTCGCAGAGGCGAGGAATGGTCGTCCCAGGATGATTGGAGATGGCTCCCCTGTGGAGTTCTCCATGGGCAACACGACAAAATCAACATGGTGGCTCGTGCCCTGAATAGAAATGACGGCGTTTTCAAGGATACCCTTCGGCCTCTTGATTGATCCATCAGCAAACTGGACGATCATCTTGGTCTTCTTGAGAGGCCCTAAGTGAAGAGAATGTACCAGCGAGAAGGGTAATATGCTAATAGATGCACCGCCGTCTAAGAGAGTGCGATCACAAGTATGGTCAGAGATGGTGCAAGTGATGAAAGGTGTAGCTGTGTTCTTCTTCTTGGGAATGGGACGGTGTGTGATGGCGAGGGCAGTGGCCATGGTCAGAATGTGACGCTCAGATCTGCTCCTCCGCTTTCTCTTCTTGGGAAGAGGAGCAGATAATTGGGTCATGGCCTGCTGAAGTGGGGCACGGATAATCTCATGAATAGTAGCCACCACTTCGGGTTTAGATAACATTTTTTGAATTTTTGGACTTCCTCCATACAAGGGGGGAAGTCGGAATCAGCATATACACGAGGCATGCCAAGAGCAGTCTGTACATCGGCATCCTCGGGGTCAAAGGTGGGACTGGATGTGAATGGGTGTGTGGTCCAGGGTTCTGGCAAGTGGACTCTCTCCTCAAAATCTTGATCAACCAAGTGTCTCCCAAAATATTTTTGGATTTTTAAATTTTTCTCATTTTTTTGTATTTTGGGCGATTGCAAGCTCCCATGATCATCTACAAGTGAAGCCATATTCCCAACAAAAGGAGCATTAATCTGATTCTTCCTCAAGAAAGCAATATCATCATTCATCAAATCAATGCGCTTTGTCATCCGATTCAAGATATCACTCATAGAGATCAAGGGAGGTGACTCCATCAGGTCAAACTCGGGTGGATGTGAAGGTGGAGGTGGATAATACACAGGTGGGGATGGGGGTGGGAAGAAGTCTGAAGTCTGATACTGTGGATGAGGCGGGTATGTACAAAAATCAGAAAAATAGGAGGATGATCCTCCTGATAAAAGGGAGGTAGACCGGCTGGAGCAAGCGAGGGGTCCGCAAAGTCCGGATAAAATGCACTCCAGGGGTCCATCTCAAAAATAAAAGGAAGTGATTCGGGGGAGCACGGTGGTCAAGTCAAGAGAGTGAAGAAGAAAGGCGCAAGTGCGCAGAGATGATCTAGGACACACACAACAATCACAGTCAAAAATGAAAAGAATACAAACCCTCAATTCACCTACTCAACTCAGTAGAGGCCGCAAAATGCGGTCTTTTTATCTTGTCTGTTTTAGAGTTAGGTGAGAAGTCAAGAAGTTGCGCAAACACTTAGGGGGCTGAATGGGATTTGGGCACTAACCTTAGTGTGTGCGCGAGCAATGTAAAACGAAGACAATGAGGGGATTACTCGCCCCAATACAAGATTTTTCTTTTTGGTCGATTTTAGGGTCGAGTAATATTAGCAGTCCCAATTTTATTGGTTATCACTTTTTTTGGATTTTTAATGAA
Organism: Ottelia alismoides; assembly: GCA_037367405.1. NCBI lineage: Eukaryota > Viridiplantae > Streptophyta > Magnoliopsida > Alismatales > Hydrocharitaceae > Ottelia > Ottelia alismoides. The sequence continues at coordinate 559,733 of JAZKJV010003904.1, forward strand.
AATGCACGATCCTAACGGGGAATCAATTCCTTTGAGCACCTAGGTTGGCAAAATCAGAGGGAGAGTCGGAAAAGCAATGCAAGCGGCAAATAATGATGGATGCTAAAGCGTAAATGCTCACCTTGCCTCCAGCACTCTACATGCAAGGATGCTCAGCAGAATTGAAACCTATCTATATGCAAATGCAAGCCGATGAAATCGCCCTAAGTTCAGAAATTGCTATTATCGTGAAGAACCACAAGTCAGCCACTTATCTTTAACCTAAGAGTCCGGTCTTGGCTTACCCCTCCTCTTCTCGACACACTCGAGTTCAGGAGTAGCGCTTGATGGGGCTCGCTCACGGCACACGGGTTAAGAGATAAATGAACAGATTGTTTAAACTTTGACTAAGTCCAAACGCGGCTATAGGTACATGCAAAGATATTAGGTGTTTGGCCTTAGTCTATCGCAAGCAATCCTAAATCTAAGGGCTCAATCACACAAAGTAAGGAAAACAAAACCGAAAAACAAAGTAAGAAAAGGCGATGAAAAGCCGACAAAACTGCGGTGAGCCCCCAAGTGAACAAACACTTGGAAATTTGGCCCGAATGTCCAAGAGTCCAAGTACCTGTATTATTACAATTTATCAAAGGTCACTCTCTCACAAAAGTAAATTGCAAGCTAACTAATCACTCTCTCTTACTCCTCCTGCTCTCTCCTGTCGGCGTGACCTAAGAAGGCCGGCTCCGCTTCCCAAGGATGCTCCGGATCACCTAAGCAATCCGCCTTGCTCCGCGGTGCCTCGCAAGAAGACAAGAAAAAAAATGGTCAGATAGCTCAACAAGATATATCAAAAATGTAAGAGATGGATAATAATGCTATGGTAAACAATCACACAATCAAACAAAATGTGAACTACTCGCTGTTGCTCCCCGGCAACGGCGCCATTTGATTTAACCGGAATTAGGTGGTCTTAAGTTCAACACAAAGCGTGAACTCAGTCGAAGTGTCAACCACACAAATCTTGATTAAAGTCAACAATTAACCCACAATAAAGATCAATAAATTAGAACTAATGTGGAGTTAAAATTTATTTTTAACTCTGCACAAATGGTGTATAGTGACAAGTATGCAGAGAGTTCGAACACAGGGAGCAAGCAGGGTAAATCCACAAAATGTGCTAAAGTGTGTGTGTGTGTGTGTGATGTGTCTACACTAAGCAAGCAAGGAAAGATGTTTTTGTGGGTTTTAATTTTTTTTAATTTTTTTTATTTAATTTTTATTTAATTTTGTATTTTGATTTTTAATTTTCTGATTTTTATATTTTATATTCTTATTTTTTTTCTTTTTCAATATTGGAATTTAAAGACAAGGGAATAAAAGACAAGGTAAAATATTTATAAAACTAAGTAAAAATTACCAAAAAATTCAGAAATAAATTTTTTTTGATATTTTGATGATTTTCTACTGTTTTTGGGATTTTTGGGGATTTTCAAGGTGTTTTTGGTATTTTTAATTACTGAAATGACTCAAAACAGTGAAACAAGGGCTGGCTGTGAGTAAAATGGGATTTAAAAACAGCAACCAGTAACCAAAATTTTTCACACTAATTTTCAAAAAAAGCTACTGAAATATACAACAAACAGGAGCTGAGTTTGTATTTTTTGGAATTTTCTTTGATTTTATATATTTTTTTGAAGTTTTTGAGTCTTTTTAAATTTTTAGTGTTTTTCTTTTGAGATTTTTAGTGATTTTTGGACTGACGCTAAAATAGGATAAAATAGACACTAGATAATTTTTTTGGAATTTTTGAGATGTTTTGATATTTTTTTGGCATTTTCTAAACTAGACAGTGCACAAATAGCGAGTTTTTGATTTTTAATAAATATGAAAATAAAGTAAAATCAAAAACTAAATATGTGGCGTCAAAGTACACATATCCAGGAGCTTAACCCTATTTTTGTGGAATTTTTGGAGTTAAAATGATAGGTTAAATAATTAGAGCAAACATCCAAACATTAAACAGTCCTGGCAGGGGTATATATGCAAAAACACAAAATTCCAGATACCTAATTGCAATTTGCACACAAAATTTGAACTGAAATAAAATACTTTCTGGGCCAAAAACCAATACCACAAGCCGCTAGGATTTCTATGCAAAATGTCCACCCACGCGCGTGCAATGCACGCGCCTAGGGAGGACCTAAATGCAAAATCGCAAAGATCAGGGGTGTTCTTGCAAGTTATCTACAAAATATATAGCTTAATAAAATAACTGTTGGACTGAATATTAAAGGCACAAGATACGATGTTATATCCGCAAAATTCCCAAGAAACACGTGCCGGAGCACGTGCGCCTGGGAGGATCGTTCTGAAATATTACAAAAGTCGGGGGGGCTAGATGCAAATTCCCCTAAAATATATATACGCAGATGAAAGTTTAAGAGTTATTTATTCAATACAAAAAGTGACGGGGCTTACGATGCAAAATGCCCAGTCAAAGGCGCGGATGAACGGCGGATCGCACTTCACTAACACACGTGTCACGCGCCTGGTGCCCGATACCTCTTCGTTGCCTGCGGCTGCGATTAGATCTGTCAGCAAGATCGGACGGCTATGGTTGGACAAGATCCAATGGCAGCTGCTATCTTGGACGATCGGCTCTTGATCGGACGGCAGGGAGGCCAAGACGAAGAACGGCTGAAGAACTCGCTGGGAGCGAGTTTGGATTGGCTGGATCTCCGATCTCCGACGCCTCTTTTACCTTCTAGCAGCCCGGACAAGCTCCTGGGAGGTTCCTTGATGGAACGGCGACCTCAAAATGGGAGGTGATCCTCCGGAGGGCCACCGGGGCGATGAATACGTGAATGAACCCCCGGGAGGTCCGGCGTGCTCCAAAACTCGACCCACAGGTGGGGTCTCTTGCTCCTGGACCTGCAATAAAAGTACCAGTAGGAGTAAACGATTCCAGGGCCAGCAAAAAAGGGATGGTGGAGTGGAATGGCGGAGATGGTGGCCGGAGCTCAAGAGCTCCGGCGAGGTGTTTGATGTCGAAATCGGGGGGTTTCAAGTTATAGATTAACCTACTAAATTCTAAACATTAATCCTAACACTTACAGCGAGGTAAACAAGGGAAAAACAAGAAGGAAGCTGCCCTCGAATGGCGTTGACCACGAGGAAGGAACCTCGACGGCCGTACGGCCGGAGGTGGTGGAACGCAGCCCTAGGTGCTCCGCCGCACCTTGCCTGAGATGGGGGAGGATTCCCCTGTCACCGGAGACTGGCCCTCGACCCTCACCCGAAGGTTTTTGGCGCCCAAAGCTGGTTCAAAGAGAGAAAGAGAAGGAATGAGGTGGTTTTTGAAATATGGCCGAGGAGCGACCTTCGAGGCAAGATCACGGGCGGCACAACGATTCAAACGCCCAACCAATGGCTAGGCGTGGATGAGCAGTCATAGGGCTACACTTCTCGAGAAGAGGCCGACCTCATTCGGTGAAAGGATCGCCCTCCAAAAAGCCACGAAGTCGAGGAAAAAATTCAGTCTGACATGTACAGACCTTGGTCAGAGAGCTGACCAAGGTCAACCAAGGGCTGAAGCTGGTTGGTCCACGTGGACCAACCAAAAAAAACCTTGGAAAAAATGTTTTATTAATTCGTTTTAAAATAGAAAATGAATTAATTAAATCTTGGTTATAAAATAAAAAAAGTTTAAAATTTTATAAATTATTTTATTATGATTTTTATTTATTTTTATGAGATATATTTTTACAAGTTTGCATTTATACCCTTATAGGTATCTATATCTATGTATTTAAGTATTTTTATTTTTATTTAGGTGTTTTATTTTTATTATTTTTATTTAGTATTTTATAAAATTATAGAATACTTTTATCTACACGAATATATTTTTATTTTATTTTTCTGATTTATTTTGTATATTTAATAAAATACAAATATGTTTTGTATAGGTATATATTTAGGTACTGTATCTATGTAGTTTATTTTTAAGTATTTGATTTTTGTTTTTATTAAGGTTTTTATTCTTATTTTAATGTACATCATTATTATAAGTAATATTTACCATATTATAAAAATATAAAATTATAAAAATAACAAATAATTAATAAATTGAATATTTTAATAGTATAGCTATACAACGGAGGTCAAAAACTCAACTTTCAAACCGTAGCTCCGCCAAATGCGAAACCACCGCCATTAAATAGCTTATTTTCTTCTATATACAATTAAAGGTGAGTATGCTGCATTTGGAGTTTTTATTTGTGAGATACGGGTCTGGGAAGTTGGGATTTTGGATTCTTATTCAGACCATAACTTTTTGTCTGTACATTATTTTTCTGTGAAAGCAATTTTGTATTTTTCTATATAAAATTATCTACAACTTTCATGTACAAAGTTTCTTTATTTGGTGTATAAAAAGTGGAACCAAAAATAGGTCCCAAAATGAATAAAGAATGAATAAAATAAAATAGGTATTTGACCCTTATCTCCCCCTACTTTATTCCTGGTCGACCTATTCATCAAGATGCCTAGGTCTCGGGGGTTTTGGGTCATAAAATATTTACAATATTTTATTCTTTTTCTTTTCTTTATTTATTCTATAATTTTGGCCTTAATTACAGTATTCTATACACTATTGTGATGCACATGCATGGATGCTAAGATGGTGATTTTAATGCTATTTACAGGCATTTGCCAGGGTTTTTGGTGCCAAAATGATAGAATAAAGATGATGAAATGTGGATTCATCAGGTACTGAGGCCGCCGCTTCACCAGTTCGAGGAGGTGATACTGATGCCACCCGTTCAGCCGAGCCAGCCCGCGGTACTGATGCCGCGAGACGTCTACTACCAGCAGCAGCAGCAGAGCCAGCCCGTGGTGGTACTGAGGCCACCGGTGTTTGTACAGATAGAGATGTTGTCTTTCCTCGCATTCCTGTATCTCAGAACTCTGTTATGAATAAAGGAAAAGGTTTACTTTCTTCTGGTCCCACTGTGGTGCATGATGTATGTGTGGATCCGGTCCTTGAACCGTCTAGACCTTTTCCTAGTCCTTCATCTGAGAAGGACCCTGTGATCCCCTTCCCTAGAGCCCTTCAGATGGGGAAGGGGAAGAAAAAAGAAAATCCAAAAAAGAGAGAGCTTGAGGAGTTCAGCCAGAGCATGATTGACCGATTTCACATCCAGCTGACCCTCTAGGAGGCTTTGCAGCACATCCCCCTTCTCCAGCGTTCTTTGAGAGACAGGACTACAGTCAGGAGGAGGAGGAGGAACCACACTTCAGAGATCCATGTGCTGACGAAAGCCACGTGTTTTGCGATCCAGAACCGACTGCCAGCCAAGAGGCCAGATTTAGGGGCCCCGTATGTCAGATGCCAGATCAGTGAGTAGAGGTTCGACCGTACTCTATTAGATAGCGGATCGTCGATCAACCTTCTTCCGGCAGCCCTTCTCGACCGCTTCGAGTTGGGCACTCTTCGACAGAGCAGGACAGTCCTTCAGTTCGCTGATCGATCTGTCAAGAGGCCGAAGGGGTTATTACGAGACGTTATCGTCACAATTCAGGGCCTGAAATTCCCCGTGGACTTCGTAGTGTTGGACATGGAGATCCCTGAGTCAGTGGCCGATACCCCCATCATCCTTGGTCGTCCGTTCTTGGCCACAGCCAAGGCGGTGACTGATCATGATAGCGGGAAGGTGTACTTCCGCGTCGAGGGCGAGAGTATACAAATAGATACGGTCGAGGACTACAGAGCTAGAGATAGAGCCTGCTCAGATGCGAGTACCGATTCAGAGCAGCTGACAGACACAGAGTCAGACATCCACCAGGACTGTGATTTTGTGATCACAGACGATGAGGCAGCTTGGGCAGATCCTGTAGCACAGACCATCCTCTCATATTCAGATACAGCTGATGCCGAGATGATAGCAGAGGAGAGTTTGGAGAGCACAGCCTTGGTTCAGGATACCATAGAGGCAGCAGAGCCGGTCCTTTGATAGCAGAGGAGAGTTTGGAGAGCACAGCCTTGGTTCAGGATACCATAGAGGCAGCAGAGCCGGTCCTTGATCGCGACACGATGTTCAGTGATGGTGGTGATGAGGCCACCTTGTGTTCTGGTGGTACTGATGCCACCGCGGTTGATACAGATCCCTCGGATTCAGAGTCTGATTGGGCCGATTGCTATGATCAGATGCCAGACTTGAGTCCATCTGAGCCTATAGATGAGGAGGAGGTAGGTGCAGAGCCGAGCAGAGACAGTGCAGTTGAGCAGCCTTCTCCCGATCCAGTTTGCGAGAGTACGCTTTCACTTTCCCAGGCAGATTTGGCAGACTTAGCAGCTTTCACTCAGTTCCTTCCGCAGCCAGATTTGCCGGCACCCAGCATTCCAGAGCTGAAGCCGCTCCCTACTTCGCTGAAGTATCGATTCCTTGCGGGTGATCCAGAGATGTACCCAGTCATCATCTCCGCCGAGTTGACTGGAGAGCAAGAATCCCGTCTGATGGGGGTTCTTGAAAAGAACCGCAAGGCGATCGGATGGAGCGTAGCGGATCTCCATGGGATTAGTCCAGCAGTGTGCTCCCACCATATCTACCTTGAGGAGGGGGCGAAGCCGTCGCGTGAGTTCCAGCGGCGACTGAACCCCAACCTGAGAGAGGTCGTGATGAAAGAAATATCAAAATGGTGGAGTGCAGATTTTATTTATCCCATTTCCGACTCCAAGTGGGTCAGCCCCTTGCATGTGGTGCCCAAGAAGACGGGCATCACAACTGTGATCAGTGAGTCGGGAGAGGAGATCGCTACACGAGTACCCACCTCTTGGAGGGTTTGTGTTGACTACAGGAGACTCAACCAAGCCACCAAGAAGGACCATTTCCCCCTGCCTTTTATTGACCAGATCATTGAGAGACTGGCAGGGAAGAGCCATTATTGTTTCCTGGATGGGTACTCGGGCTACAACCAAGTGGCCATCGCTCCTGAGGATCAGGAGAAGACCACCTTTACCTGTCCCTTCGGCACATATGCTTTTCGACGCATGCCATTTGGGCTATGCAATGCCCCTGCAACTTTTCAGAGGTGCATGCTGTCGATCTTTTCGGACATGGTAGGGGAGTGTTTGGAGGTCTTCATGGACGATTTCTCGGTCTACGGCGACGGATTCGATTCTTGTCTTGACTGCCTAGACCGGGTACTCCAGCGATGTATCGAGTTTCATTTGGTTCTATCTTGGGAGAAGAGTCACTTCATGGTGACTCAAGGGACGGTGCTTGGCCACATCATCTCCAACAGGGGCATGGAGGTTGATCCGGCCAAGGTTGATGTCATTAGAAAACTCGCACCGCCGTCCAATTTGAGGCAGCTACGGTCATTCCTGGGGCACGTTGGATTTTATAGGAGATTTATTCAGGATTTCAGCAAGATTGCCCGACCGTTGACTGACCTCTTGACGAAAGACACCGAGTTCCTTGTCGATGACAAGTGTCTCTCGTCCTTTGCGACTCTCCAGCAGTGTGTTATTGAGGCTCCTGTCCTCCAGCCGCCTGGTTGTCTTCCCTGAGACTCTCCGCTGATTTTGCCGTGGGGGCAGTGCTGGGACAGAGAGGATGGAGTACCATTTGACATACACATCTACACATCACAGATTGTTTGCCTAGATAGTGAGATCGTATATCATTGGATCTAGATTGACTTTGTTTACAGATCACACCGCCATCAGGTACCTCATGGCAAAGAAGGATGCCAAGGCCAGACTAACTAGATGGATCCTTCTACTCCAGGAGTTCGACATTGAGATTAAGGATAAGCCTGGAGTCAAGAATGTGGTGGCGGATCATCTTTCCCGACTAGAGCAGCCTGAGGATTCTGAGCAGATTGATCCCATTCGAGATACCTTCCCAGATGAGGCGATCCTTGCTATCGCCTCACTCCCGTGGTATGCCGATATTGTGAACTTTCTCGTTGCAGGGAAAGTCCCACAAGATTGGCCCAGGCAGAGACTTGAGACCTTCCTTGCGAGGGCCAAGTCCTACCACTGGGAGGATCCCATCCTTTACCACGAAGGAGGGGATAGCGTCTGGCGTCGGTGTATTCCTCAGGAGGAACACCATAGCGTCCTCACTTACTGCCACAAGTTTGAGGCAGGAGGACATCATTTTGGGAGGAGAACGGCACAGAAAGTGCTCCAATCCGGCTTGTGGTGGCCTACCCTCTTCAAGGACTCTGATGAGTTCGTGAAGAGGTGTACTGACTGTCAGAGGATGGGCACTTGTGGACAACGTGATATGATGCCGATGCAGCCCATTCACTTCTGTGAGGTTTTTGACGTATGGGGCATCGATTTCATGGGTCCGTTCCCTAAGAGTCAGGGATTTGAGTACATTCTGTTGGTCGTTGATTATGTGAGTCGTTGGGTGGAGGCTATCCCCGCCCGAGCCGCTGATGCGAGGACAGTTTGCAGATTTTTGAGGAAGCATATCATCACGCGGTTCGGGGTTCCACGAGTTCTGATTTCTGATGGGGGATCTCATTTCATCAACGACCAGGTAAAGGCCCTTGCTAGCGAGTTCAGCATAGATCATCGTGTTGCCACACCTTACCATCCACAGACGAATGGTCTAGCTGAGGTGTCGAATAGGGAGATCAAGAATATTTTGCAGAAAGTCGTCCGCCCTGACCGAAAGAATTGGTCACAACTTTTGGACTCGGTCTTGTGGGCATATAGGACGTCTTTCAAGACTCCATTGGGCACATCTCCCTTTCGCCTTGTCTATGGCAAGCCGTGCCATTTACCTGTTGAGCTGAGGTACAAGTCACTTTGGGCAGTTACAGATATTCTTATGGATCCAGATGGTATAGGAGACCAGAGGAGGGCAGAGTTAGCTGCCCTGGAGGAGCTTAGAGATGCAGCCTTCTCAAGCAGCCTACATTATAAGGAGAAAGTCAAGGAGTGGCATGATTCCCATATCAGCCACAAGCATTTTGAGATTGGACAGAGAGTATGGTTGTTTGATGCGAGGCTACGATTATTTCCAGGGAAGCTACAGAGCAAATGGAAGGGACCTTTTCTCGTCAGAAAGGTGCACGACAATGGTAGTATTGATATATCCGAGTTGTCTTCTGAGAGCACCTTTCGAGTGAACGGCCAGCGGCTCAAGCCATTTCTAGATCATGAGCCGCGGGACGTTATTGTTGCCCCTATTCATTTTGCGTGAGATGTGGTCTCTTGACTCACATCTGTTGCATCTCACGCCTGATTTTCACTGTTCTTCCGCCTGTATAGATCCAGTTGTCCATATCATTCTATTCTTTAGTCCCACATCCCTTCTCTCATCTTATGATTATGCTATACTTAGGGTGTACTTTACCCTAAGTATAGGGGGGATGTAGGACCGTCGGGTATTCTTTTTATTCTTTCTGCTCTTGTTTTGATGCCTATACTTAGGGATATTTTACCCTAAGTATAGGGGGGCAGACTCTGTATCTTCTTCACTCGGATTTCCCTTCATGTACAGCTTGCTATACTTAGGATTAGTTAATCCTAAGTATAGGGGGAAACCACCGAGTTCCTCTCATTCTATTCATTTATTCGTTTCTGTACTTAGCCATTCCTTTTCACTCCCCTTTTACTAAGCACGAGTTATGTCTTCTTCATCGCTCTTGATCACTCTGAGGACATCGTTCGAGCTAAGTATAGGGGGGGTGTGTATATATTTTATATATACTTTAGCCATAACTCGTACTTTGTGTGAGTGTGTTAATAAATAAAATGGCTAAAAATCACAAAAATTTAAAAATTTTCATGTACATAAACTTCTTTCATATGCACATACATAGCTAGTGTACAAAGTATTTTTGTAAAATGATTTCAAAAATCTTTGGTGTAAAGTTTGTGTAAATATTTTTGTATCAAAATTATGTACATAGTACAAAATTTTTCCAAAATGTTTTGAAAATCAAAAGTTTGCAAAAATCTTGTGTAAATGTTTGTAAATATCTTTTTGCAAAACTTGCACTTCATGCATCATCATCATCCATGATTTCAAAACATTTTTTAAAAATTTTGCATAATTGTAAAATATTTGTAAACAGCATCTTGTGTACATATATGTATATAATTTTTCCTGGATGAGAGTTGACATTTAAACCAAGCCTGGAATTAAATTGAGAAATGGAGCTTGAAAAAGATCTTAATCCACTTAACTTCAAGAGGAACCTTATAGGATTTAGGGTTAAGGTTTTTCAGGTCCATAAGGACTTAATTCTTTGAGTCCACTAGGCTATGAGCATATGTCATCTTGATGAGCTTAAGTAGAACACTTAACAACACACGCATGACTCTTAGAGACAATGGCTTGACTTGCACCTGCACTTTACACATGGCTCTCCACGGATGAGGTGGTGAGGAGGCAGTTTCCTTTGGCTTGGGGTAGCATATGAGGGTAGTACTTCTAGGCGGAACCTCTCTTCTTCTTCTAGTGAAGGAAGTGCGCCTCAACTTGGTCTAGTGGTGATGAAGGCTAAAGACAGAAGCTGTGGGTTGCAATAAAGCTTCAAAAGAGGGATAGTCTACTGGCTCAAGAGGAAATTTCTTGTATATATGCTGCACCATGTAGATATGCTGTACAGAAGTCCTTGAAAAAAAATGCAAAAATGCAAAAAGAACTCCAAAAAAGTGGTGGGTCGGATTGAAAATTTAATAACCCCACCGGAGTGTATATAGTCAAATAAAGCAAAAGCTTATGGTATCCATGTTACATCTCATGAAGCTTGCAGCGGGAGACTTAGCTACACTGGCTAAGCTTCCAAAAGTCTATACTTCTTCCCCCTCTTCTTGAGCCGGTTGCACTTGAACTTAGAAGGGAATACCCCGCTTCTCGAGGAAAGAGTTGCTAGACCGAGGCATTAGAGTTACCAGGTTGAGGGAGGTTGTTTCTTTGTTACTTCTGAGGTGGGGAGCCAAATATCACTTACACTGCATGGAAAGACTCATGGTCATTAGAGTTTGTGTATGTAGACTTGTTCTGATCTGGTTTATTGAGGAGTCTTGTCCATAGATTGGTGGAACTTAGAGGCTGTTGGGTTTTAAGCTTAAGTCCAAATAAGGTTCCGACACATTAATAATCCAAAGATCTGATCGAGCTCCATATTTCAATTTAATGAAGGAAAGTTTAATAATTCAACCTTGATCCATGTACATCCTCTTTTTCTTTTTCTTTTTCTTTCTTTTTCACTTCTTTTTCAAATAAGTGTTTGCTAAGGGACAAGCAAAGTTAAGTATAGGGGGGTGATGAATACCCATTCATCACTCTTTATTCTTATATTTTAGCTACAAAAACCTTTGCAAATGCATGTAGATATATGTAAATACAAATAATTACCAAAAGCATGCATTGTGTAAATACTTATAATTAGCATGTTTTTGTGCAAGAATAAAAGAATAAAGATGAAAAAGAAAAAGAGGGAAATATTTAGAATAAATATTGAGCAACCTAACCCAAGGGAGGGCTCAGCATGGGCCTGACCGCATAAAAGCCAAAGTAGAGGGAGATAGGGGCTCATGTGTAAATAAATTAAATTATATTTTCCTCACCCAAAAATATGCTTGTACATATTTTGTATATATTTAGAAGCTATTAAAAACAAAATAAAAATTTAAAAATCAAAAATTCAAAAAAATGCCCTTTCACCATGTATATAGACCATGCTTCTACATGTATTTAACCTTGTAAATAAATTTATTTATTTTCAAAACTTTTTGTAAATATTTTATGTTATATGTTGTAAATAAAATAAATAAAAAGAAACAAAACAAAACAAAAAATCAAATAAAAATATCAAAAGCTAAAATTACAAAAATATATTGTACATATGCCATGTATATAGTTGTACATAACTATTTATTTCACCTATGTATATAAATAATAAAAATAAAATAAAAATAAAATAAAAATATCCTTTTATTCCTCATTTTATTCTATAAATAAATAAAATATAAAAGAGGGATAAAAATGTATAAAAATAACTAATTAAAAATCAAAAATTAAAAAAACCCCATATTGTACACATACCTATATATAGCCCTATTATGTAAATACCTTATTTTTATTTTGAAAAATTAATTAAAAATCACAAAAAATAGAAAAAATTAAAACAAAAATATTTTATGTTTTGAGTTTTTAATAATTCGGTCATTTTCTATTTTATTTCGAATTTCTAAATTATTTATGGCGTGGCCTCTCCTGATTGGTCCACGGGGGATGTTGACCCCCCGGTCAACTCCCCCCGCGGACCCTCTTCTCTCGCGGATCGGGCTGTCGACCCGATTTCTTCGATTTTTCTCCGCCTGATCCGCCCGCCATTCGCGCAAACCCCGGGTCCTAATCCTTCTTCTTGCATCCGAGATCATCGCCCGGGGGATTGCATTGGGATCCGCGCTTCACGCTACCCTACCCGATCGATTCTTGCCGGATCCTCCACGGTATATAGTCTGAGCTCCGCCGCATTCTTTTTCCATCTTTGGCTCTCCACCCTTCGTCCCGTGACCTCCACAGCAGTCCCTGAGGTGACAGCTCTCGATTGCCCGTGTCGCAGCGAGGAGGGGGTGGCCGGACCACTGATCCGGCGACTGCGCGCCGCCGTGCTCCGCCCAGTGCAGGAGTTCGAGCCTCAGGACCAGATGACCTTCGAGGCCACGACCAGGAGCTACCTCAGCTCCAGCACAGTCTACCACACCGCCCAGGTAACCTTCTAGCTTTCCCATTTCGCTTAATTTCGAGTTATCCCCAAATCGTAGCTCCGCCGCGTTCCGTCGATTCCGGCCATCTCGCATACCTTTTCGATCATCGGAACCCACGTTCACCATCGCCTTTCCTCCACGCGCCTTCTCCGCCCCTTCGTTCAACCCAGCTCGCACAGGAGCAGGGGTTCGAGCTCCACCGTCCGTCGCTCGCCGGAGCTCGCTCATCCCGACGCATCGACCACCTTCACGCCGCCTCATCGGGTCGAGGCACTTTGCCCTCGACCCGCGAAGATTCTGACCCACTTTGCAGGTCCGGAGGAGGCCATCTGAGGCTTCCCTACATCCAGGCCAGGAGCTTCCCTCCGCCGACCTCGCCGGAGCCCCTCCAGGGCTCGGCTGGGCCATCGGAGGGCACCAACAGCTGCGGAACTTCATCGCGCATCTTCTCCGATATCCAGAGGCAGCCGAGGAGGACCACCGCGCTCGCACGAGGCCGGCGAAGCTCGCCGGCCAACTGTTCTTCCAGGGTCCTCGAGCACCGTCCGATCGCCCTCAGCTCCCCAGTTCGCATCACGTCCCTCCATTCAGGAGCTGCAGCCACCGCTTGATCAGCCCGAGGGACGATCTGGACCGTTAGCGCAGAGAGAGAGACACCAGCACCCGAGGCCGTCAGATCTTCCACGTGTCTCCTCCACTGACGTCGATCAGGCCCACGTGCGGAAGGAGAGAGGCGCCCGCCGTCCAGGACCGTTAGATCAGCCACGCGTCCATCATCCAGCCGTCGACGTAATAAAGGGGTAAATTACCGTAGGCCCCCTCTTAGTTTATGCTTTACGTTTCAGTCCTGTAAATATTTTGCGTCTTTTATTTACGTTGGGTTATTTGCACATTGGACCTCGTACTTTTCAGTATTTGCACTTATGCCCCTGTTTGTGTGAGCCACGTACGTCGTCACGTGTATATTTGGTGTATTTGCAACATTAGTCCTGTAGTTCTGGTTGTTTGTTAATGAATGAAAACTTTTTGGTAATTGCATATATGCCCCTGTGAGTGTTTTAATTGCACATGTGCGTCTTTTAGTGGGTTATTTGCAACACAGCCCCTGGACTTTTTGGTACGAGTTACCAAAAGGTCCTCGGACTTGTTTTTCTTACCAGAAGGTCCCTGAGTGCCCCAGGCACGCGCCACGCGCGTGACTTGCTGGGTTAATTGCACCTGGACCCCCAGAACTTCGGGTATTTGCACTTCAGTCCATGTGCACAGTGCCCTCGTGTGATTTTTGAATAAAATATTAAATCACCTCCAAATTCGATGAAAATTTGACACATGGCTCCTGCCATGTTGTAGGATTTTTGAGAATTTTTGAGGACATTTTTGATTTTATTTTTTATTTTTTTAAAATTCAAAAACCTCTATTTTAGCTACTGTCTAGAATTAAAAATCCCAAAAAAATATAAAAACCCCCTCAAAAATTCCACAAAAATTAGGTACTGTTTCTTTTGTGTTTCTTGATTTTCTAGCCAATTTTGGCTATTTTTCATTGCTTAAAAACCCTAAAAATGCAAAACACCTAAAAACTCATAAAATTTATAATAAATAATCTAAAAACCCAAAAACAATAATTCTGGTGCTCAAATTTTCCTTATTTTATCTAGAATACAGGAAAAATACCTCCAGGCCCTCTTGAGATCCTTAGATATTTTATCTTTGGATTTTGGGCCTGGCTGGACAGTGCCTTGCATTTTCAGTACTGTTCGATTTTTAGAAAATAAAATACCCATTATAAAAATTCCAAAAATTCACCAAAAACACTAAAAAACCTAAAAAAACATAAAAACATTTTTCTTGAATTTTTGCTTGCCTTTCAGTGCATTAAATAAATTGTCGAAGCTTGCTTGTGGTTGTTCTTCTTATTTTCTTTACATATTAAAAATCCAAAAAAAAATTAAAAACAATTAAAAACCACTAAAAATGTTTTCCCTTTTTCTCTGATTTTTTTTGACTACTTCGTAGGCTTTTTAGCCAATCCGTGCTCCTTGAGTTCGACCCTGGGTGCTATACCAGGTTAAACATATAGCAGGACCGCTTTTCGTGATTTTCTTGAATTGATCTTTTTCGAGTGGTTCATTTTTCTTGATATACATTGTCTGATCGCTTGGGGTCGCAACGACCTATTTCTGTACCTTATACCCTAGTGATCGGGCGTGTTATCAGTATTGGATACCAACTTTATGACCCTGAGACCCAAAAGGTTTGTCTCTAGAGATGTAAAATTTCTAGAGAATGATTTCCTTAAAGGACAAGATAGAATTGAAGTAGAGGAACTCATTGAATTCCCTGAGGATTCTGAGATTCCTGAACCAGAAATTGAAGAGATAAGTAAAGATGAAACAACCATACCTCTTCGAAGGAGTTCGAGGGTAGTTTCACCACCTGAAAGGTATGGATTCCATGTCTCAGCCGAGACTAACAATGATCCTTCTTCATTCGATGAAGCACTTGCGGATCATGACATGGATAGATGGAAGCTAGCAATGAAATCAGAAATTGACTCCATGCATAAGAATGGTGTATGGACCCTAGAGGATCCACCTAAAGTGGGTAAAATCCATTGGGTGCAAATGGATCTTCAAGAAAAAAAAGGGGACCTGATGGGAAAATAGAGACTTTCAAGGCACGGCTCGTAGCCAAGGGCTACACACAGAGAGAAGGCATCGACTACGATGAGACGTTCTCTCCTGTGGCTATGCTTAAGTCCATCAGGACACTGCTGGCTATAGCTGCATCTCTTGACTACGACATCTGGTGGATGGACGTCAGGACAACTTTCCTCAATGGATACCTCGAGGAGGATATCTATATGGAGCAGTCCCAGGGCTTCATAGTTGAGGATGAAAAAGTATGCAAGCTAAAGAAATCCATCTATGGGCTCAAACAAGCTTCTCGTAGCTGGAACATCATATTTGACGAAACCATAAAGAATTATGATTTTGTGCAGAATCCTGATGAACCTTGTGTGTACAAGAAGCTTAGTGGAAACGCCAATGTATTCATCATGCTTTATGTATATGATATCCTTATCATTGGGAATGATACAGGAATGATGACCAGTGTGAAGATTTGGCTATCCCATACTTTCGAGATGAAAGATCTTGGAGAAGCCTCTTACATCTTAGGCCTGAAGTTGTCCAGAAACCGAGAAAAGAGGATATTGGGATTATCACAACATGGATGCATTAAGAAGATTCTTGAATGATTCCATATGGATAGTTCCAAGAAAGGATTCCTCCCCTTAAGACATGGTATCCATCTTCCTAAAGGGATGGCTCCTCAAAGTGTTGAGGAAAAGAAGGTCATGGCTGGATGCCCGTATGCATCAGCTCTAGGAAGCTTAATGTATGCCATGATGTGTACTAGGCCAGACATCTGCCATGCAGTGGGAGTGGTAAGTCGTTACCAATCCTGCTATGGAGAGCAACACTGGAATGCAGTAAAGAACATATTCAAATATCTAAGACGGATGCAAGATTACATCTTGGTCTATGGAGATGGTGATCTCCAAGTCTTGGGATATACAGATTCAGACTTCCAGTCGGATATTGATGATCGAAAGTCGACATCATGGTTTGTATTCCTGTTGAACGATGGTGCTGTGAGATGGAGAAGCAAGAAGCAGGACACTACGGCGAATTCAACAACAGAAGCCGAATAGATTGCCACATCGGATGCTGCAAAGGAGGCGGTGTGGTTATGCAAGTTCATCTTGGAGCTTGGTGTAGTTTCCTCTGATACTTCCATCCTGTTACTCTGCGATAACATGGGAGCCATTGCCTAGGCAAAGGAACCCAGATGGCATCAAAAGAGCAAGCACGTAGAAAGGAAATACCACATCATTCAGGAGATTCAAAGCGTGGTGATATCATTATCACCAAGGTGGCCTCTGCCGACAACGTTGTTGATCCTCTTACCAAACCTCAGATACAGAAGGTTTTCGATCAGCATGTAATGAGTATGGGTTTACGGATTGTACCTGAATGGCGCTGAGGGCTAGTGGGAGATTGTTGGACATGTGAGCCCCGGGCGAACCATTCTTACAATAAATGTTATTGTAATATATATATATATATATATATATATATATATATATATATAAATATTTATCAATAAAAGTTATTAATGTTTCATTCCCTTTCTGAAATTAAATGAATAAATGCACTATAAGGTCCCTCTGTACAATTAGGGATATGTACCATGGCCATCTTGATGATCATATAGTTGTTGATTCATTAAATGAATCATAGAGGTTGGTGTTTGAATGAATATCTAAAGAGTTAGATAGATGACTCATCAAGCACCGTCAAATGATTATTAAGAGATGATCTCCAGCCTGAGTAGGAGATGGTAATCCTTTCTCACATAGGTTGATATCTGACCGACCTCTTCATGCAGGTCCTCTACATGGGAATGGTGATTCGGAGGTGTCAGATTAGTTAGGTCAAATGGTTGACTTAACAAGATCGAGATAACCTAAGTCCTATGTTGAATGCGGTCACAGCATAGGCACACATCCTCTGTCCGGAGACATATGTGTTACTATATGTCTGAGTGTGTACATTTGGCAGGCCAATAGGTTGATGATCTAACCAAGGTCTATACACCGGCACACTGGTGTGCATGTAAGGGCATATGAGTAATACGATCTCTCGAAGGGATCATACAGGTTCTCTCATGAATCGGAAGACATGAGCTCACTCATGAGCTATTGGGACCGATCAAATCCCATGCATGGTCATCGTGCTTTGGAAGCATGATAAGAATTTGAAGGTATGATACATGCTTTGGGAAAGCATATGATCGATACTGATCCCCAATGACCAAGATTGAGAAACTTGGTAATCAAACCCTAAAGAAGATAGTGTAAAATTGATCTACATCTTTAGGTTGATCATAGGTCTTCCAGTATGTAGGATGTACAGGTATTGGGAATACCTGAGGGTGATGTGATCATAAACGATTGTATAACCATGACGCTTCCATTCCGAGGGAGTGTTGAAACAGGTTTGGATTTTAGTGGCTCCTCTCAGTAGAGAAGCAATCTGATCTTGGTCCAAGTCTTGGACATTGGCCTGAATGAGATTCAGATGCAATGAGAAGATTAGATTTGCGATCTTGATTTAATCAAGCATCTGTGGGAGGTACATAATTTCTGGATATGAGATGAGATCTCAACATCCAAGTCACTATACGTGGAACAATACAATCGCCATGTCCTTATCTCCAAGTATCTACGGAGAAAGCACATTATTCTTGAAGGAGTTCAAGAATAATTCATTTGATGAATCATGTATCCAAGCAACAAGATGTTGATAGTTAAATGAGATTTAATTATCAAGTATAATATGAATAAGATTCATATTGTGAGAATGATTATCCAAGATAATTAAATGGGATTTAATTATCAAGGAAATGCATATTGTGGATAGTACTATCAATAATATCTGAGTATATATTATAAATATGATTTATAATATACTAGAGAGAGAGCACCTTTGTAAATATCATTTATTAATTGTTAATGTGAATTGGATTCACACTAAGCAATTAATTGGAAATGTAATTTACAATTTAGTTTGGGATGTGAATATTATTCACATTTTTTCAATGGCATTATTGAAATATTCACTAATTAATTGGGAATTAATTTAGTGGATAATTTTGCAATTAATATACACTAATTAATTTGGAATTAATTTAGTGGATAATGTTGCAAGATAAATAAGAGATAATGATATAAATTAAAAAGAGGATAATCCACCAATTAACATGAGTCATGGGTGACGCCCCATGTGATTTGAGTGGATAATTATCTTTTTAGTTATCATCTCATTATCTTATGATTATTGATTTATTTATTGAATTAAATTATATTGATGATAATGCAACATATATTTGATTTGATATAAATTAATATGTTGTTGTTTTTGAACAACAATGATCATGGCCATTGATTTAATACACATATCAATCTAACCATTGATTTTGTGTATGCCATGGATTGTGGTCCATGGACTCCCAAACTAATATATAAAGAGGGAAACCCTATCCCTTTGAGATACATTCATTCTACACGCCTACTCTCTCTCTCTCTCTCATTCTCGCCATCTCTCTCTCTCTAAGGTGGTCGTCCACCTTGTGTTTTGAGGGAATAGCAATCGTCTCTACATCGTTGTGTTGTCTCTTCGATTGCTCGTGGATCTCCATCGTCGTATTTCGTTGGACAAAATCAGGCGATTCAAAGCTTGGATCTTCATCGAGGATTGCAGGAGGAACGCGTCTCATCATTGCGCTCGCAAGTGCCATCTTCGTAGATCGAACTTGAGTCAGGAGGATCTCTTTCTTTAGAGATCTCGTGATCACAACCACGCTTCAAGATGTATTTCTAATACTTTGTGGTTTGATGAAACGATCCAAGAAATGTTCTTCTGATCATGTGGTTTCATCTCTTGATTTAATTTTTTTAAATTCTGCTGCACCTAGCGACTAGTCGTCCCGATCTCATGAGATGCGATCAACATGCTTCCGTGATGCGCTTGAGGATTCCTCGTATCCTTCAAATCCCTAGTTTGAGAAAAGATGACAATCTTTTCTAAAGACTTATATGTGACTTGATACTCTTGATTGAAGTCCTCTATATAGGAAGAGATTTGGAGGTGTTAGATGATTCAAGTTAAAGGGTTAACTTGACAAGCTTGATATGCTAAGACCTTAACTGCAAGCTATAAGTGAAGTGAGCACCCATCCTTTAATCAGAGATATATATACATCAATATATTTGAGTATAAATTTAGCAGACCATTTGGTTGATGACATGACAAGATCTATATATAACGAGTTAGTACAAGAAAATATTAGATGCAGGATCTCTCAAAATAATTATACAAGTTCATACTTATGGAATTGAAAGATATGAGCTCACGCATGAGATATTGATGTCAAAACGAATTTCATCGGTTGTCATCCTATTAGAGAAATAAGATATGAATTCAAGAATGTTAATATAAAATTTTGGAAAGCATATAACTAACATTGTCACCTAATGATGGATTGAGAAACTAATGTAAATCCTTGAAGGAGCCAACTATATATGGTGTATAACTTTTGGTTATTCAATGTCTTCTAGAAAATAGGATGCACGAGTACTTGGAAATGGTCGACGTTGATGCAATCATAATAGATTGTATGACATGACATTCCCATTCTATGAGAATGAAATCATATGGATTTTAATGTCTCCACTTAGAGTTCATATGTATAGTCATAGAAGTAAATTCTAGAACCAAAGAGTTGGAAGTTGATCTGATACTGGAGTACTCGCACATCTGAAAATATAAGAATCAAAATATTAAGGATTATGAAGTTATTTTTATTGTTTATTGATCTATGGAGTATGTGAATATTATTCACATTATTGACACTTAATCAATGTTAACATACATTCACGATAATTACGATTAATGTGAATAGAATTCACATTTATAATAGGGACATGTGTGACTATGATTCACATTTTACATTATCGTTAGTATGGATTGAATTCACATTTCTTATAAAAATGAATGTATGTTGTATTTATATTTTATTTCAAACTATTAAATTAGATTCATTAATTTGGATGCTGAAGATAATTTTCTCTAGATAATTGGTAGCGTTATCAAGATATAATTCCACAATTATCAAAGACTGAGTTCAAACAATATTAAATTTAAAATTGAATTTTTGTGGAGGTAATTCCCATGAAAGATCAAAGTGCAATTCATGTTTATATAACGAGAGGTAGCCTCCCATTTAATTTGTTTAATTGAAGGCCCATTCTTATCCTAATTCCAAGAAGAGAAACGAGAGAGGAAGTTTAACACCCAACCCCAAAGATAGACCCACGTCTAAAACTCACGAAGTGTGGGTATGGGTTATAAGTGGTGAGGACTACTTAAAAATTTGGACTTAAGTATTTTGGATGGTTATTTACAGATCCGACTGATTCTGAATCCAACAAGTTGTCATAGTTATTTATTCTCAACAGCGAACTGGGGACCTAAGCTCGGGATGTTACAAATGATACCGGAACTCCTATGATAATGGAAAGAGATACATGAGAGGTGGAGCCACCGTACAATCGCCATTGTTATTGGGAATAAGTGATGGGTCATGTCGCAATGAGGATGTTGCAAATATAAGTGGGGGAGATTATAACACATCAACCCAAAACATAGTCTCGCATCTAAAACTCACGAAGTTTTAGAGTTGATTATAAGTCCCGGTGATTACTACTTTACAACTTGAGCATAAGTATTTTGAGTGGTTGTCAAAGATTTCAATCGAGTCTAGGCCCAACAGATTTTCAGGGTAAGTTCTCCTCGATCATGGATCATAGACCTAATCTCGGAACATTATAGGAAGAGTCATTGCCTTCTCTATTTCTCTTGGCTATCCCTTATCTCTCCATACACCACCGTATTGGTTGTCCACCCCTTGGCCCCTGTCCCTCTATTAACATGTCCAATTGCAAGAGGAGACTGACTTCCTCTACATGCTTCATGCCTAAGAAGAAGTAGAATATTCCATGATACAAGATCCGATGTGAGGTGTTCAACCGAGATCATCTTTGGCATGGACAACATCCTCCCTCTTTCCGTCTCGGCTCTTTTTTTATTTCAACTGCCTATCCTTTCTCTCTCTCTCTCTCGCGGCTCCCTCTCACACCTTTGAAATATTTTATTATTTTTAATAACAATTATTATTAGTTATAGTATTATCTTTGATTTGCTATTTTATTTTTGCTATATTTTATTCATTACAAGACTATAACAATAAGTATTAAGTGATGTTTTATTTTAATAATTATTAAATTAGCAACAATCACTTTGAATTCTAATGAAATAGTCAATAAATAATTGATGTTATATAAACTTTTAATGATGCATATGAATTTAATTATAAATTATGATGAAAATAATTTTACAATAAATAATTTTTGTTATTGTAAATTATTGTTAAATATACATAATTATGTTTTAATAGAAAAATCACAGATTTACAATGTGAGAACTAATAATATTTATAAACAATGAGAAAATTTTATTACAACATATCAAATTTATTTCTGATATATTTTTTCATATCCATGACGTACAAGAATGACTTCCTTGCTGATGAGGTCCTCGACCTTGCTCATGCTTGCGGCTCTGCCCCCATCGAGGTCGACCTCACCCCATGCACCATAAAGTTTCACCGAATGAGAGATGAACGTCACCGTCATCAGCATTACCGTTGATGATAGGATGCATATCTTTGTATACAAAACTATGTAACCATTATATCAAATTTTGTTCATGTGAAGTTTTACTAGACTTACTTATAATCAGATAAATGTAATCAAACTGAGTTGCAGGTTTTATGTATATAGTTTGCATTTATTCTGTTTTTTATTGTTTGGTTCTCTTAGTATTTTTCTGAAATCATTGCATGTTAGATCATCAGTTTGTTGCTTAGTTTTGATAGATCAGACATGCATTATGCAGGATTCTTCCTCCTACATCTTAATTTAATACTTAATATCCGTAATTTTGTTAGTTTTTCTTTAATTATGACAACTGAAGAGAATTTATAGTCTTTTTTTTCACTATAATCCCACGATAATACAAGATTAAAAATATATAAGACAATCATTAATCTTTATATTTAAAAGAAATGTATGCCAACGAAGGGATAAATACTTGTAGATGTTAGTGATGATAAAATTATTAAATTTATTTTATTATTGTATTATACAAAGCTTCAATAAAAATAAACATCACTATATTGATTTTTGAAGTTGTTTGCTTGGTCATGCTAGATCGATAATAAAACTAATGACTTTAAATTTTTTTATAGAATCATGTCATATTTTCCCCATGTATTTGCTAATATATACGATGATGATGATGAAGTTAAATACGTCATTATATATAAATCAACAATGCTATTCTTATTTTATTTTATTAATAATATTATCCTTTATATTTAGATTAATCTTCTATGACAACTTAAGGATAAATTACTAAATATTGTTAGCAATATTACAAATTAGTACATCCCGCTGCAGAGCGCGGGTATGCTCTTCTGTTACATACGAGACATGTCAAAGTTATAATTCCCTTTCTCAGGCAGTTTACAAAAGGATGCGACAGTACTTTCCTAGTCTACGTGGTTTCATGTTGCAGTCAACATTTTTATTCGGTTACTACTATAGCTCTCATACGATGTGCAAATTATTTTTCAAATTTGAATTATATTTTCTATGTTTCCATGATGTACGAGGTTAAACGTCCAATCACCGTACTAAAGTCCTACTCATGTAAATTTGACATAAAGATGTGTCTTGCTTTGATATTATAGATAATGCCCCGTAAATTTCATGAATTTCAAAACTGCCACGCTTGTGATGTTTTTACCAAAAAAAATGGCACACCACATAGGTTCGTACATGAACCTATGTATTGTCTTGACACCAAATTAGCATGCTAAAAAGATAGTTGTACTCAATTCCATGTAACCCAAGTTTGAGTTGCATCACAAGACTAAAAAATTTAGCAGTAGCATGAACATAGATATTTGAGTAGCATGAACATAGATACTCGTCCTCGATTGAAAAAGTTTTTCAAAGTTGTTTCACTTAACTTGGTTTTAAGTTGTAAGTTTATATTTTACCCTGAGAATTGCAAGGATATTCCTTCTGTATCTTTATAAGCAAGTGATTTTTGTCCATCCCCTCGATAGCCCTCTACTTTTGCTATGTTCTACTATTTATTATTGAGTTTTTATCACTTGTGCCCTTCTGAGATATCGCAATATCGGTTATACCCTTATCTTTTTGGTAATATAAGTTGTGTCCCTCATTTCTTTCTCCGTTATCACTTGTGCCCTTCCGTCAGATTGACCATCAAAGAGTTGACTTAACCATGGTTTTTTCAAACCTTGGTGCAGTTAAGAGGGGTATTATTGTCCAGATATCTCCTTCATCGTCTTCCTCCTCCATTTGTTCTTAATCCTTTCTCTTCATTATTTCTCTCTCTTAGTGACACCTTCATGCATCCATCGAATCTCTAAATTTTTTGCATTTTCACGGATACATCACTCATTACGGATCAAACGGTGAATTTTCTTGAACTTTTTGATGAATTTTTATCAATCAATTAGTAAAAAATTTATCTTAATTTAACAAAAACTGAACTCCAATTTCATCTAGATAGGGGTAGAAGGAGGACGGAATGGGGAGGTCCGAGCTCCACCGCATGCTTCGTCCCGAGGAAGGAACCCGACGGCGTCGGGGCCTATGGCGGCACAGAGGGAGTTGTTGGGGGCGGTGGCTCTGTCGTCCTGGATGTCGGCGATGACGACCTTCGAGTCGTGGCAGCAGAAGAGTGCAGGGGCCGGAGGGAAGGTGCAGGGGGTGGAGGGGGCAGTGCGGGAGGGGTGCAGGGGGGCGGAGGGGGGTTGTGCGGGGGGCAAAGGGGGGCTGTGGGGGGGGGAGGGGGGTTGCGGGGGGAAGGGACTGTGCGGGGGCAGAGGGGGGAGGTGCGGGGGCGGTGCGGGGGGCAGAGAGGGGCTGTGCGGGGGGAGGGTGGGGGGGGGGGTGCAGGGGCGGAGGGGGGTTGTGCAGGGGGCGGAGGGGTGCTGTGCAGGGGGGGCTGTGCGGGGGGCGGAGGGGGAAGGTGCGGGGTGCGGAGGAGGAGGATGGGGACGGAGGAGGCTGCAGGAGAGCTCAAGGAGGAGGAGGGATGAGCTGTGGAGGAGGAAGAGAAGGGAGGAAGAGGAAGATGGGAGAGGAGGAAGAGCATGGGAGGACTTTTTTGTCCTTTTTTTAAATTTTAATTCAATATGTATCCTTGAAGTTAACGTCCGTTTGTGGGCACAAGTGATAGATTAGCAAGAAGTGAGGGGCACAACTGATATTACCAAAAAGATAGGAGCATAACTGATATTGCGATATCTCGGAGGGCACAAGTGACAAAAACCCTTTATTATTTGATAAACTTTGTGAATATTTAAAAAGTAGCTCTCTAACATCATTAAAACGTACTTCCTCACAGTTGTATATTAATGTTGTTGTCTTTTATGGAAATGAGATATTGTGCGGCATCTTACTAGTTTTTTTAACTTCCACCTATAGCGATTACTTTTTAAAATATTAAATTTCAATATAAATTTAAATAACATAATATATATCCAATGTTGGTTCAAACTTACCTTTGTATTCACAAAGAGGGATTATCATTGTACTTTCACTCTTGCCATATATTATCAATTGTGGTATATGTTTCCTTGTCATGTCCAATGTCTAAAACTAAAAGGGTAAAAGGGATCACACATCCAATGATGTTTAACCTTGATTTGATCTAATGTCATGACAATATGTAATGAATTTAGTAGTAATTTTTTGTTGATATTTCCCTGAAAGACATGTCTACTTGATCTATTAGTATATAGCGTGCGTCATATGAGAGGGATGCACATTTATTCTTGAGGAGTTATGGCCATGGTAGACTTCCTCTAAATTATATCAAGCTTTCTACAGCATCCCAGACACATAAAATATAGTAACATGATACTTGTTATCTCTGCCCACACAAACATCTCATGTTCATGATTTTTGTTGTATATTAATCACAATGGATTAAAAACTTACATAGTTCACTGACTCATCACTGTTAAAAGGTAACATCACATTTCATTAAACTTATAAGTGCTTCCTAGATATATAAGAATTTAATATTAAAGGTAATATAACATTTCATTAAACTTATTATAAATGCTTCCTTGATACATAAGAATAATAACTTTTTTTATAAAATATATAACCTATGGAAGAAGATATATGCCACGAGGAAGAGGGCGACATTGATAAGGAGAAGATTATTGCTTGCTTACAAGAAGAACTTCACAAGAAGTCGAAGAAGGCATCTTTAATTTTGAAGCCCTTAAAATAAAACAAGTGTTAAAAAAGTGTGTAAATATGAAAAATTAGAGGACCATCGGTTCGGGAATAAGCAGGATTAAGGATGTGGAATAAAGAGAACAATGATCTATATTTGACTAGAAAGATAGGAATAAAGAGAATAAGGTTGAATAAGGGTAGGCAATGTGGACCAAAGATATGAAAAGTGGTGGAATAAGATGAAATAATAGAATGTTGATGGGAATAGTCATACTCTTGGTAACCGCACAAGTTGTGAAATTGTCCCCTTATTCTTGTGCTTATTCTACAAACAAATATGGCCTTAGATTGTTGAACAATGTGCATTTCCATTACTTGTTCTTTATGTACACTTTCAATTTGTTGAAGGTTCACTCGAGAGAAACTCGTATGTTCATTGCGTCATGCAAATTTTAACTTCAGTTTATAAATTTTCATTAAATGACATTTTTATCATTTTAATCTTCGAGTAATCTTTTGCAAAGATAATTATGCACCTTACTCATTCTATAACTATTCCTTATCTATTTTCCTTCCTTTAAGTATAAGTTATTTATTTTCTCCGTTCACGTTGCATATTCCATGATAGCTTCCACCTATTCCACATTCTTAAAAACAACAAACAAACAAGGAAATGAATAGCCATTCCTTTTTCCAACTTGTTCCTCAACAACAACCAGGCCTGTCTCCACAATTAAGTAGATCAGTTGCAAGCATTTTTTTGCCCCCACTCAGATATATTTTAGGTCATTCTCAGGCTTAAATCCAAATAAGTAAGATCCACTCAGATAGTATCATTCCAACACTTTTTGTGTCTTCCTCACTCTCTCTTCATCGGCTCAACATCCTAAATCAACATCTTCTAACCGATGCATCAACCGACCTCCTTTGCAAAT
This sequence comes from Ottelia alismoides, assembly GCA_037367405.1. Taxonomy (NCBI): domain Eukaryota; kingdom Viridiplantae; phylum Streptophyta; class Magnoliopsida; order Alismatales; family Hydrocharitaceae; genus Ottelia; species Ottelia alismoides. Next base: position 586,374 of record JAZKJV010003904.1, read on the forward strand.
GATGAAGCCATCTTAATGAAGGATATGGTATAATCCTCAAGCGCGTCACGGAAGCGTGAACGTCGTATCGAATACGACGAAGAACGACTAGTCGCACTAGTTGTTCTATGCAACGGAAATTAAAAATTTTTCTTGCGACGAAACCACATGATCCAAGAACACTTCTCGGATCGTTTCGTCTAAACCACAAACAAGTAATAGGATTACCTCTTGAAGTGTGTTTGTGATCGAGTCTCTAAACGAATAGACCTCCTGTCTCAAGTCCGATCCGACGGAGGAGACGCTTGCGAGCGCAGGGATGAACCGCGTGCTTCTCGCAATCCATGTTGATGATCCAAGCGGTGGATCTCCTGATCTCGACACACGAGATCCCACGTCTTCTTCACGAGAGAGGCACACCTAAGGAGACGGAGATCCACGAGCAAAGGGTCGGACAACATAACGACGACGCTGCGGCGATGGAGACTTCCTCTAGGGCATCCACGGTGGACGGCCATGAGAGAAGAAGAGAAAGGGTTGTCATGTGTGTGTGTGTGTGTGTGTCTATATATATATATATATATATATATATATATATATATATGCTTCAAAAGCATTGTGTAAAGAAGAGCAATGGGGTGCCTCCCCTTTTATAACATTTTGGGATCCATGGATCTCAATCCATGGGACAACACAAATCCAATAGCTCCCATTGATTTGTGTTTCTTTTAATGGCCAAGATTGTTGTTGGTTAAAAATACAACAACTAATTTAATTTAGATTAAATATATTTGAGAAATCAAATATTATTCAATCCTAAATTAAATCACAAAATAAGAGATAATGGAGATGAGAATCTCCACATTCCATGGAGAGCCATAGACGGCCCACCAATTTCAATTTGGAATGGCTAGCCATCCACACTCCAATTAGGAATGTGAGATTCTCAAATGAAATCCAAGATTTCATGGTTATTTATATCTCCAATTACAACAACAATTGTTGTAAAATATTCTACAACAATAATTCATAATTATTTTGTGAATATTGCAATCTTGCCATTGGAAATTTGTGAATCATATTCACAACCCAAAATAAAATGTAAATTATATTTTCAATTTAATGTCCAATGTGAATCCAATTCACATCAACATCTAATTAACAAATGTAAATTACAAATTGCTCTCTCTTATATATTATAAATCAAATTTATAATATATATGATTAATATGGATAGGGTTATCCACATTATTCATATCCACGATAATTAAATCACATTTAATCATCTTGGGCCCCTATTCTCATGTGCTCAAATAATATGAATCACATTCACATTATTCACATCTTTGATAATCAAATCATATTTAATTATCTAAGATAATTCTCTCTATAATATGAATCAAATTCATATTATTTATGATAATTAAATCATATTTAATTATTCATTTTCTCAATGCTCGGATATATATATCAACAATAGAATTATCCAAGAACTCCTTCAAGGATAATGCACTTTCTCCGCGAATACTTGGAGATAAGGATAGGGCAATTGTATTGTTCCACATATAGTGACTTGGATATTGAGATCGTATCTCAAATCCATATCGCGGGCCTCTCATAGATGCTTGATTAAATCAAGACCGCAAATCTAATCTTCTCATTGCATCTGAATTACATTCAGATCAATGTCCAACATTTGGACTAGGATCAGATTGCTTCTCTATCGAGAGGAGTCACTAAAATCCAGACCCGTTTCATCACTCCCTAGGAATGGAAGCGTCATGGTTATATAATCGTTTATCATCATATCACCCTAAAGTATTGCCAATACCTGTACATCCTGCATACTGGAAGATTCAGACTAAACCTGAAGTATTGGATCAACTTTATACTGTCTACTTCATGGTTTTATCAGTAAGTTTCTCATTCGATCATTGGGAGTTGGTATCGATCATACACTTTCCAAAAGTGTATATCATACCTAGGTCTTGATTATATACTTTCCAAAAGTATATATCAAACCTACAAATTCAGTCAAGCTTCCAAAGCGAGACGACCGTGCGCACGGAATTTGATTCTTCCCAATATCTCATGAGTGAGCTCATGCCTTCCGGTTCAATAAATGAACCTGTATGATCCCTTTGAGAGATCGTATTACGCATATGCCCTTATATGCACACCAGCGTGTCGGTGTATAGACCTTGGTTAGGTCATCAACCTATTGATCTGCCAAATGTACACACTCAGACATATAGTAACACATCTGTGTCCGGTCAGAGGATGAGTGCCTGTATCGTGACAGCATACGATATAGGACTTTGGTTATCTCGATCTCGTTAAGTCAACTCTTTGACCTAACTTATCTAACACCTCCGAATCTCTATTCCTATGCAGAGGACCTGCATCAAGAGGTCAGTTAGATATCAGCCTAAATGAGAAAGGATTGTCGCCTCCTACTCAAGCTGGAGATCATCTCTTAACAATCATTTGACGGTTCTTGATGAGTCCTCAATCTAACTCTTTAGATATTCATCCAAGCACCAGCCTCTATGATTCAATATTTGAATCAACAGCTGTACGATTATCAAGATGGCCATGGTACATAACCCTAATTGTACTAAGGGACCTATTATGCAAATTATCCATTCTTCATTTTAGATCAGGGAATGATATTCGCGATAAATTTATTGCATAATGGCTCACCGTGGGCTCGCATGTCCAACAATCTCCCACTAGCCCAAAGAGCCTTTAACGGGCTAATCATTTAAACCCACACTCATGTGACAATCATAGCCTATATAAAAATAGCCAGGTAAGCTGATCAATCACTCTGTTCCCGCGAGACTACGCCAAGTTCTTTTACGACACTTGCATAACCCCAATAACAATGCTCGCATCTAATGCGAATGTTACATCTCATGCAACCAATACTCAATCTTGTTAAAGCTATTATAGTGTCTGATGAATCCATATTTCATCATCTTTATTCTATCATTTTGGCATCAAAAACCCTAGCAAATGCATGTAAATACCCTTAATTAGAGCATCTTAGCATTCATGCATGTATATGTAAATAGTGTATAAAATATTATAATTAAAGCCAAAATTATGGAATAAAGAAAAGAAAAGAAAAAGAATAAAATATTGTAAATATTTTATGACCCAAAACCCCGAGACCTAGGCATCTTGATGAATAGGTCGACAAGGAATAAAGTAGGGGGAGATAAGGGTCAAAATACAATAAAAATACCTTTTATTTTAATTCATTCTTTATTCATTTTGGGACCTATTTTTGGTTCCACTTTTTAGATCTCAAATACAAAAACTTTATACATGAAAGTTGTAGATAATTAAATAAATAAAAATAAAAAATTGATTTCATACAAAAATATTGTACAGATAAAAAGTTATGGTCTAAATAAGATTCCAAAACTCCAACTTCCCGATCTGTATCTTGCAAATAAAAACTCGAAATGTACCAAACTCACCTTTAATTGTATATAATTCAAAATAAGCTATTTAATGGCAGTAGTTTTGTATTTTTCCGAATTACGATTTAAAAGTTGAGTTTTGGACCCCTCTTGTATACTTGTACAGATTAAAATATTCATTTTATTTATTATTCATTATTTTCATAATTTTATATTTTTATAATTTTGTAAATATTATTTATAATATACTTGTACATTAAAACAGGAATAAAAACATAAAAATACAAAAAATAAAAATACTTGTATATACTATACATAGGTATAAGACCTATATCTATACCTGTACAAATAGCACTTATATTTTATTAAGTGTGCAAATTATATAAGAAAAATAAAATTAAAATATAATTAAGTGTATAAAAGTATTCTATAAATTTATAAAGTAATACACAAAAATAAATAAATTAAAATCACAAAATAAAAATAAAATAATAAAATATATAGGCCTAAAAAGGTAACTTGTAAAAATATACCTCATAAAAATAATTAAAAATCACCATAAAATACTTTATAAATTAATAAACATTTTTTATTTAATAATCAAAATTTAATTCATTCATTTTCTATTTTAAATTGAATTTACAAAACAATTTCTAGAGGTTTTTCCTAGTTGGTCCACGTGGACCAACCAGGTGCGTCTGACAGTTGACCTCGGTCAACTCTCTGACCCCCCTCTGAAGGCGTCTTCTTGACTTTTTATCATCTATGATCGAGGATACACGCCCAGGTGAAACATCGGGGAATGGAGCATCGATTTGACCGCTATGCCTTGGTCTTCCCCACCTGTCCGTCAACCCTACATAAGCAAACCTTGATTTTCGATTCAAGTTTCAACCCCATTTTTGGTCCCTTCGTCCCCATTTCGACTAGCTTTGTCTCCCTGGAGGTGACAGCTCCAGATTGGCCTCTTCAAGGCGGCGGAGTGACGAGGATCTGGGCGTTCCACCACCTCCGGCGACACCTCGCCGTTGAGGTACCTTCAACCTCAGGCCTAGCCCTTTGAGGTGTTTATTTCTCTTCTTTTTTTGTTCCCTTTTTATTCTCTGTAACCGTAGGATCACTTAGCCACCCTCCATTCCATCTTTCGCTCATCGATTCGCTCAATCGATCGCCTTGCCGGAGCTACCTCCGGCCACTTCCATCTCGCCGTTCGCCACCCTTTTCGCACCCTCGTGGGGTCGGGGCAGTTTGACCCCGATGCCTTCATTCTTCTCTTGCAGGTCCGTGGAGCACGAAGAGCACCTTGAGGCGGTTTTGACCTCGCCGGAGGAACCTGGGCCCCTTCTCCTTCTCCGACGTCGTGGAGGAGCCCTGGTGCCTGGCGCTGCGTTTTGAAGCCCCAGGCGTGGAGAAGACGACCGCGGGAACCTAGGGGACCCATTTTGGAGCTTTGTCGAGCAGCGGAGGAGGGAGATCGGAGCTCGGGAAGCTCGCTCCCATGCTTGTTCTTCCCAAATCTTCGAAGGAGCTTCTCCGCCGTTGGATCGTGAGGTTGTCCCAGCGCAGCCACCGTCGGATCTTCAAGAGCTTCAGCCGTCTGATTGACCATCAAGATCTGATATGGGCTGTTGCATCCAAACCGCCATCGCGTGTCCAAGCGTTGCCACGTGGATAAGTGGCTTGGGCCACACCGTTGGATCGCGCCCTGCTGCCAGCCGTCGGATTGGCGCCATGCGTCACTCGCACCTCCATCCACCGTCCGATCATCTCGGCAGGGGTATTTTGCATCCCCCCTGCCAGTTTTTGTATTTTATATTAAAGACGCAAACTTCCATGTGTCTTTTATAACTTTTGTAGAAATTGCGTTTAGCCCCTTGTGTTTTTATGATAGTACTCTTAGGTCCCTGCCAGGTCATGTACGTTGCGCACGTGACTTGGCGATTTTGCAAAGGGACCCCGGCCATTTTTCATATTTCATTTTAGTCCTCAAAATTATATTTGCAGTTATTATTCTGGATTTTTTTTGCACTTAAGCCCCCTGTGTTTTGTATAATTGATGTTTAGTCCTCCTCAAGCGCGTGCATCGCACGCGCGTGGGTGGGCTTTTTGCCAAAAGGCCCTTGCGGCTTCAAGTTTTTGTAATTGGTCCAGAAACTCTTTTATTTAGTTATAATTTTTGCATGGAAATTGCAGTATAGCCATGGAATTTTTGTCTTTTTGCACATATGCCCCTGCCAAGCTTGTAGTTTCTATTTGTTGCCTGTATTTATTTCATGCACTTATAAAACCCTAAAAAATCCAAAAAAATTATTTAAGCTCCTGTTTACTTGGTTATTCACGCCATATTTTTGTTATGCATTTTTATTGCATTTTAATATTTATTAAAAATCAAAAACATGCATTTTAGCTACTGTTTGCATTACAAAATACCAAAAAAATATTAAAACACTTGAAAAATTCCAAAAAAATTACCTAAGGTCTATTTTAGTGTCTTCTAGCGTCAATCCAAAAATCACTAAAAATTTCAAAACCAAAACATTAAAAATTAGAAAACCCTAAAAATCTTTATAAAAATCTAAAAAAATCATAGAAAAATCTAAAAAATATAAATTCAGGTCCTGTAGGTTCCCTATTTTATTCTCTTTATTTTAAAATTAATTTGGGAAAATTTTGTTGCTGTTTGCTATTTTTCATTCCCATTTTTATTTCGGCCAGCAGTTAATTCACTGTTTTCCTTTATTTTGACTTTTAAAAATACCAAAAATATTCTGAAAAATCCCCAAAAATCACAAAAACAGTAGAAAATTATAAAAAGACCAAAAATATTTTATTCCCTAATTTTTGACTATTTGTACCTATTTTTATAAATACTTTACCCCCTCTTTCCTTATATTGTATATATATATATTCTATTATAGAAAAAGAAAATACAAAAATATAAAATATAAAAAGAAAATATAAAATCAGAAAATCTAAAACCAAAATACAAAATTAAAAATTAAAAATTAAAAATAAAATTAAAAATATAAAATTAAAAACCCAAAAAAATTGCATATTGTAGACACTTAATCACACTCACATTTTTGCACTTTGCTTGATCTATCCTGCCTTGCTCCATTTGTTCGAACTCTCTACATACTTCCACCTATACATCTTTTATGTAGAGTTAAAAATAAATTTGACTCCACACTTGTCTTTCATTGCTTGATTTATACTTGTGGGTTCATTGTTGATTAAATCCGAATTTCTGAGTTGTCAATACACCGACTGTGTTCCCGCCTTGTGTGGAATACATGACCGCTCGATTTTTGGGTTTATCAGTGTCCTTGACACTATTGCTTAATAATTGTCATAACCAGTATTTCCATAATCCTTATAAGAATACCCTTATTCCTGGAGATCACTATGTCTTAAGGTATCCACAGTTAAGACCTTTTAGATCTCTATCTATAAAGTCTTAAGCATTTGAAGATAAGACTTTAAGATCACTATCTCAAAAATCTTGTTATCTATGAAGATTTTTTTATTACTGCAATGAAGTGTTTTCTCTCCATAGTAGGATTAGCAACACTTTACTACTCCCACTACAAGGCAGATATCTAGCTTTTGTACATATTTAGCATACACTCAGCTTCTCGTAACTGATGCACAAGTGCAATCAGTTCTAGCATTCACTTCCTCAACTCTTTGAGGTGCTATCTCTTTAGATAGGTCAGTACCATATCTTAAGGAATGGAAGCATTTCTTGGATTTTTTCAGAATATGGAATATGTCCAAGGTGTACCATTAATGTGGCAGTCTCAATACCCTCTTCTCTATGCTTCTGAACACCTTCTGAACTAAAATCCAAGAGGTATCCTTGAGATCATATCTCAAGTTATGGAACAACTAGATTAGAAAACAATTATCATTACCCTTATATCATTTTAAATGATTAGGATATTATCTACATTTAGCATGATGAACACAAAGGCACTCCCACTAAGCTTCGCATGGCTCATCAAGATTCCATCTGAAATCATAATATTTATAATTTCATCAAATCTTATGATCCAACTTCAAGAAGCTTATTTGAGTCCATAGATGGATTCCCTAGCTTGCAAACCTTGCTTTCCTTAACCATGAAGCCCTGGGGCTACCTCATGTGAATATCCTCAGAGAGGTATTCATAGAGGAATGCAATATTGACTTACATCTTGAAGATGCAATAGTCAAGTTGTGTAGCTAAGGTTAGCAATATTCTGATGGTTTTAAGCATGGTCACCGAAGAGCAAGTCTCATTGCAAGCAATGTCTTCTCTTCCGGTATGTGGCTCATGGCTATGAACCGTGCTTTGAAGGTCTCTACCTTCTCATCAGGTTCCCTTTCTCTTGAAGATCCATTTACACTTTTACAGGTCTTACCCATATAGGTGGATCCTCAAGGGTCCATATACAATACTTGTATATGAAGTCTACATTAGACTTTTATTGCTAACATCCATCTATCCATACTATGATCTTCAGAAGCTTCATCACATGAAGTTTGATCATTATCAGATTTTTCTGACACATGGAATCCATCTTCAAACTCATTTGAAAAGGCATTAGTGTTTCATCTTTAATTGTCCTTTTAGTTTCCAATTTCAGAAACCTCATTATCTTCTCAAGATTAAATGAGTTCCTATACTTCATTTTCATCTTGATTCTCAAGAGTCTCAATCTCTAAGAATCACATTCTAAGAGATGAGATATTTTAAGAATCTCAAGGTCCTAAAGGTTCATCACATGAAGTTCGATCATTATCAGATTTTTCTGACACATGGAATCCATCTTCAAACTCATTTGAAAAGATATTAGTGTTTCATCTTTAATTGTCCTTTTAGTTTCCAATTTCAGGAACCTCATTATCTTCTCAAGATTAAATGAGTTCCTATACTTCATTTTCATCTTGATTCTCAAGAGTCTCAACCTCTAAGAATCACATTCTAAGAGATGAGATATTTTAAGAATCTCAAGGTCCTAAAGTAGGTATCCAATACCATTTTTTTCCTAATGAAGTATTACTCTCCAGTGCTCAATTCCAGTTTACTTGTATGGAATCTTATTAAGGATATATAATGTAGTCTTTACTACATATATACCTGGAAACTAAGAGGAAATTATGCTAAAATTCATCATTGATCAAATCATATCACACATGATCCAATTGTATCTCCCTATAACTCTATTGAGTTAAGGTGTGTTAGGAGGATTGAGATAGAAATGATATTCATATCTCCATAAGGTATCCTTTGAATCCATCTAATAGGTACATATTACCTAGATTAGATCAAATTCATTTTATCTTCCTTCAAACTTTAGTTGTAAACCAAAATAATGAAATCTTTGAACACTTCAAAGGTTTCTTTAGGTGAAGAGAAGAAATCTCATATCATACATAATCATCAATAGATATCACATATCCATAATGTTTACTGTGATATAGATGATCCGCATACATCAATATGTATGAGATCCTGAATACCTTGACATCTTACACCATTCCCAAAGAAGGGTGTGTTGGACATTTTACTTTGAATACAATATTCATATGTAAGTTTTGAAATTTTAGACATTCTAAAGTTTCATCTCTTACTAGTCTATTGATCAAATCAATAGACAAATGTCCAAGGCTGAAACTAGATCTTCGTCAAATGATCTTCATCCTCCTATTGATCTTAAGGTTTTATTTCAGTATTTAGAAATGTTAATGAACCATTCATTAATTTTCTAATTTTTGTGGAGTCCACTTGATATTAGATTACTATCTGAAATGTATCCATCATACCTCTTTATGATAGTTTTATCTCAGAGTTCTTGTTTATTTCCAACATTTAGAAACAAACAGTGAGTGTATTCTTATATCTAGGTCATAGAGACATTCTCTAAGACTAAGGGCTCTCCCACTGAAATTAACAAGTCTATCAATCCAAAAGAGATTGTTGCAACAATTGCATCAATATCCATGTGGATAACTATAAACCTTAAGATCAAATTTTCCAGTCTTCTAAAACATATACAACCTATTGCAAGTGTTGTAGAAGATTGAGATACAATTACAAGACTTTATCTTATTCAATAAAAACAAGTCAATATTAATGATTTATGTAGATTATTCTGATGCTCCATCCGAGTCCTTCTCTAATGATTCTAGACAGACTTGATAGTCATACTATCAATACATCAACTTATTCCAGTATTGGCATTCATCCAACTCTTTGGATGTCATATGGAAGTCACAGAAGTACAATCAACTCTTTGACTATACTTCTTACTTGGGTCCAACCCATGCTTCCACTGCGCTCCCTTTATCTATGAACAATCATTGCTTAAGACTAAGGATCTCTTATGTTAAATTCAAAAGAATTCAATGTAAGAGCATTTCAACATTTATACATGCTTCATTAAATTCATACAATATGAATGTTATGAAGCTTCATGAATGACTATAGTATAGATAGTAGATTAATGACACTCATCATGTCTACATCCATCTAGACTCTTAAAACATTGGTTCAGGTAGGTATTCAAATATTTTGAATATATAATCTCTTATGGAGCCACCATTCTGCATGATGCAGAGAACCATGTCATTCATGATTAAATGTTGAGAGTACATATGTATGCCAGAACATATTCTTAAGTCTTTATAAGGATTATTTGACAATTGCGATCATCATCGACATGTCACTTCCAAAGTACATTCGATGAGAGATCAAGACTATAGCGACATACAAACCCTAGGGTTGTAGTCCTATTATCTATTTAATCGTCATTCCTCATTAGTATAAGGAGACTTGCATATTGCAACCACATACATTATGTGTCCAACTGCAAGCACAATATATGGATCATGAGTCCAATCCATTACATTTTGCTGGTTATTATTGAGTATAACATTGAGTGGGTTTAATGAAGGATTATCTAAATAAGAAATTTGCATAAGTGTATATATTTATATATATACATATTTTACTTTGATTTAGTAATTTGTATATCAATGTTGTTTTGCCTTGTCAACACTAAAGGTCATTCCCTTAATCACTTTCAATGTAAGAGATATACTTACTATTATATCTCAAGAAAGATCTGGGATCTCCTTCCTTATCTTTGTTGCATCCCAATAATATGAGAACCTACAACTCGGATAAAAAGAAGCGGGAACACATTCCGTCTTGCAAGTCCAACTTGCATCTCCCAATTCGGTCTTTAACACCCGGGCCCACCACCCCTAAGGCGATGTTGACCCGTCATTAATTGAACCAACCGTCAATAGGAATACAACTCGCTATGCGCAATCCAATATCGTCCCAATAATATGAGGACCCGATATTGGGGTCACTACGCATACGTCCTTACTATTTCGAGAAGCGAAGAGCCCGATCCAGATGCGCTTGCATACAGGAGCTGTCACCTGGACAGGCGTCTCCTGCATACAATCCCTAGCGATGGAACCCTCCGCCTTGACGAGAGACCATGGATGTCACTTATGTGATCCTCCATATCATATTCAAATTCTAATTAATCATTATAGATCATATTCATTATGATTAATTCTTCCAAGGGAAATAACATCTCTATTCATAATAGAGTGTTTTAATTTTAATTGGATTCCAATTAATCTAATCAAATTAAATTAATGATCCAATTAATATCCAACAAACATTCCTTTTATTGTTACTTGAATCATGGTATTTTCTCAAATACGTAGTATTTAGAATTTTAATAATTAGAAATACATCATGATCTCTTAAGCATTATATTAACCCTACCCGTTGTCATGGCCAGTACCGATGAAAGTGGGACGGACCACATACGTTGCAACCCGCTAACCCAATGCTCTCCGACTAGACACCATATCCACCCCGGGAAAGGATAATGCAAAATAGGTCACTTTGTACTTGAGATGATCATCGGCTCTTCAACAGAAATTATACCATATAATAATAATCAAAATAATTTTGATTAACATTATAATGATATTTGCTAAACAAATCTCAAATCTTATTCAAGCAACATGTTTGTTGGAATGTAGATCATGTAGATCATCTAACCAATTAGTGATCTAGATCACATATAATCAAATATTGGTTAATGCAGTGTCATAAGGAAATAATTATCACTAAATATTTCACAAATATTTATGCACAATTATTCCATGAAATTAAACAATTTAATTTCACTAATTGATTAAATAACAATCACTAGGTTCTTGATTAGGAAAGTATTTCCAGCAGTGAACCTCACTTACTAAAAATACCATATCTCAATCAATTTAAATCCAAATTAAGCAAAGTAAGTTCCTAAAGTTTGCTAATTTGATTTACAACAGAACCAAGTGGTTTTCACGCATTTCAAGGTGTCTCAAATCCGCAATTAACTCTTTAATTACATTGAGATTCGCAGTCCCCGAAACTGTGGATACATATTCACTAAAATGAGCATATCTTGAGAAAACGGAATCGAAATCACGTAAACTCAGATCCTACAGTTTTCTTATTTAATGAGGAACAAAATACAATTATTATTTTCGTGTTTAAAAATTTAAACAGTGCCGAAAATAATATCAAAACAGAGATGCGAAAATGAAATGCAAGAAAACTTTTGCAAACCCTAACGAACCCAAGTCGACCTCGGTTTATGGATCGTATCCAAAACCACCGACCTAAGGCTCTGATACCACTTGAAGGATACGGTATAATTCTCAAGTGCGTCACGGAAGCGTAAGCGTCATATCGAATACGACGAAGAACGACTAGTCGCACTAGTTGTTCTATGCAGCGGAAATTAAAAAATTTTCTTGCGACGAAACCAAATGATCCAAGAACACTTCTCGGATCATTTCGTCTAAACCAAAAACAAGTAATAGGATTACCTCTTGAAGCATGTTTGCGATCGAGTCTCTAAACGAATATACCTCCTGTCTCAAGTCCGATCTGACGGAGGAGACTCTTGCGAGCGCGGGGATGAACCGCGTGCTTCTCGCAATCCATGTTGATGATCCAAACAGTGGATCTCCTAATCTCGACACACGAGATCAGACGTCTTCTTCACGAGCGAGGCGCACCGAAGGAGACGGAGATCCACGAGCAAATGGTCGAGCAGCATAACGACGACGCTGCAGCAATGGAGACTTCCTCTAGGGCATCCATGGTGGACGGCCATGAGAGAAGAAGAGAGAGGGTTGTCATGTAGAGAGAAAGAGAGAGAGATGCTTCAAAAGAATTGTGTAAAGAAGAGCAATGGGGTACCTCTTCTTTTATACATTTTGGGATCCATGGATCTCAATCCATGGGACAACACAAATCCAATGGCTCCCTTTGATTTGTGTTTCTTTTAATGGCCAAGATTGTTATTGGTTAAAAACACAACAACTAATTTAATTTAGGTTAAATATATTTGAGAAATCAAATATTATTCAATCCTAAATTAAATCACAAAATTGGAGATAATGGAGATGAGAATCTCTACATTCCATAGAGAGCCATGGGCGGCCACCAATTTCAATTTGGAATGGCTAGCCATCCACACTCCAATTAGGAATGTGAGATTCTCTAATGAAATCCAAGATTTTATGGTTATTTATATCTCCAATTACAACAACAATTGTTGTAAAATATTCTACAACAATAATTCATAATTATTTTGTGAATATTGCAATCTTACCATTGGAAATTTGTGAATCATATTCACAACCCAAAATAAAATGTAAATTCCATTTTCAATTTAATGTACAATGTGAACCCAATTCACATTAACATTTAATTAACAAATGTAAATTACAAATTACTCTCTCTTATATATTATAAATCACATTTATAATATATATGATTAATATAAATAGGGTTATCCACATTATTCATATCCACGATAATTAAATCACATTTAATCATCTTGGGTCTCTATTCTCACGTGCCCAAATAATATGAATCACATTCACATTATTCACATCTTTGATAATCAAATCACATTTTATTATCTAAGATAATTCTCTCTATAATATGAATCAAATTCATATTATTTATGATAATTAAATCATATTTAATTATTCATTTTCTCAATGTTCAGATATATATATATACACACACATACATACGTATCAACAATAGAATTATCCAAGAGCTCCTTCAAGGATAATGCGCATTCTCCACGAATACTTGGAGACAAGGATAGGCCGATTGTATTGTTCCACGTTTAGTGACTTGGATATTGAGATCGTATCTCAAATCCAGATTGCGGGCCTCCCATAGATGCTTGATTAAATCAAGACCGCAAATCTAATCTTCTCATTGCATCTGAATCACATTCAGATCAATGTCCAATATTTGGACTAAGACCAGATTGCTTCTCTACCGAGAGGAGTCACTAAAATCCAGAACCGTTTCATCATTCCATAGGAATGGAAGCGTCATGGTTATACAATCGTTTATGATCACATCACCCTCAGGTATTCCCAATACCTGTACATCCTGCATACTGGAAGACTCAGACTAAACTTGAAGTATTGGATCAACTTTATACTGTCTACTTCATGATTTTATCAGTAAGTTTCTCATTCGATCATTGGGAGTTGATATCGATCATACACTTTCCAAAAGCGTATATCATACCTAGGTCTTGATTATATAATTTCCAAAGTATATATCAAACCTACAAATTCAGTCAAGCTTCCAAAGTGAGACGACCGTACGCACGGAATTTGATTCTTCCCAATATCTCATAAGTGAGCCCATGCCTTCCGGTTCAATAAATGAACCTCTATGATCCCTTTGAGAGATCGTATTACTCATATGCCCTTATATGCACACCAGCGCGTCGGTGTATAGACCTTGGTTAGGTCATCAACCTATTGGTCTGCCAAATGTACACACTCAGATATATAGTAACACATCTGTCTCCGGTCAGATGATGCATGCATGTATCGTAACAGCATACGATATAGGACTTTGGCTATCTCGATCTCGTTAAGTCAACTCTTTGACCTAACTTATCTAACACCTCCGAATCTCTATTCCTATGCAGAGGACCTGCATCAAGAGGTCGGTTAGATATCAACCTAAATGAGAAAGGATTGCCATCTCCTACTCAGGCTGGAGATCATCTCTTAACAATCATTTGACGGTGCTTGATGAGTCCTCAATCTAACCCTTTAGATATTCATCCAAGCACCATCCTCTATGATTCAATATTTGAATCAACAGTTGTACGATCATCAAGATGGTCATGGTACATAACCCTAATTGTACTAAGGAACCTATTATGCAAATTATTTATTCTTCATTTCATATCAGGTAATGATATTCGCAATAACATTTATTGCATAATGGCTCGTCGTGGGCTCGTATGTCCAACAATTAAGCAGTTTTCCCTCATCTTGTCCTCTATAGCCACACCAACTTTCCATCTGATCGTATCATTCAGAATCTAATCTTTTCGTGTATGATCACACATCCACCTTAACATTTTCATATATGTTATTATCATTCTCTACAAATATCTATGGTTCACATGCCAGCATATGGATGTATAGAGCATAGCCAAACAATTGCTTTGTAATACTTTCCTTTCACTTTCAAAGGGATTTTATAGAGGCTCGTCTCTACTTTAGCCAACCTACATTTATTCTATGATTAACATCTCCATCCAGGGACGAATCTAGAAATTTTTACTTGGGGGGGGGGGCGAATTATTGAGAATACACACGTATACACATACACATACATACGTACATATATCTAGATATATTATATATAAAAAGTTTATCTATGTTATTATTTATCATTTTAACCATTAATATTTATTTTCAAGGAATTTTTAAAAAGATACCCTTATGAACTTACGATTTCACATAAATATCCAAATAAACATTATATGGACAAAAAAGTCCTTATAAAATTCTTCAAATCACAAAAAAGTCCTTAATAATCCAGTATTTTTAATGAGTTTATTTATGTTCAAAATGAAAGTTTGTAAAAAGATATAAAAGTTAGCATGCGTACAACATGTAAATGCTAATAGTTAATTATACATCTTTAATAAAAGGAATAATTCACTACAATGAAATGTGTGTATATATATGTTTTTTAATCTATTAATATTTCATCCATTGCTAAATATATAATTATGAGTATTATTTGTTAGAAAATAGTGTAAAAGACGAATGTCATATCTATTACTATATCATTAATTAAGGTCAATATAGCAATGCTTATCGTCATATTTTTCAGAATCTTAACTAATCGTTGATATTAAAATTGTGAATGTTAAGCATCACTATATGGACCAACGGTATTGATATAACATCAAATATTACATTTCTTCCTAATTTCAAATATATAAAATCTCATTAAATATTATTCATCATTATATATTAAACACATACGATATAATGGTAATGGCGAATTAAAAAATCTTTACAAACTTATTTTGTTCTTGCAGTTATGTATAGAGGGACACAAATGGACGGATACATATATGGATATAGGTATTACCGAATCCTAATCTATTTTTGAATACGAATACGGATACAGATATTGATGGATATTAAAACTATCTTACCATATCCTTAAAAAACAGATATGGATGTAAAACAGATATTGATCGCATACGAGTAATGTTAGGAATACTCTATAGAATTGATCTAAAAATTTATGAATTGGATGGAAAACACATGATGTAAATTTACTAAATATGTTTGTATCAAAAAAATTATACAACTATGGTAAAAGAAAGTATAGAATTATGTTATATATGGTTAAATATAAATCTATGACTACATTTATATATGAAAACGGATATACAATACGAATGTTTGCAGATATCAAAACGATATCAATATCCATATCCATTTTAAAATGGATATGGATGTGAAAAATTCTGTATAAAACAAATACGGTGGCAGATCAGATATGGATATATCTGTAACTATTTGGATCCCTACATGTATAACATATAATTCCTGTAAAACATACAAGTGCTGATAATTAAATTATCATATTGAGATCATATTATTGGTTTTTTATTGAGAAATAAGAGTGGAAGAATTATATACAACTTATAAATAGGAGATGGGGGCTATTTTATACAACTTATTAACATTTATATTTAACTAATGTATTTAAATCATATAATATTACTATTATATAATATATACTAATTACTTGTTGGGAGACAGGGGGCTAAGCCCCCTCCCGCCCCCCATTGTCTCCGTCACTATCTCCATCAATTTCCCCATCCTGATGTAAAATAGATCTCAAGTATATAAAATAATCTTTCTTCTGAATGTTATCGTTTCTGATCTTCACATCGATCCTTCATCGTTGTTCCATCAAATGTGCACTCTATATATTCAACCTTAGCCCTACTTATATAAAATCCTTTAGTCTCTAAGGCATATTTACAAACCTCCAGTTTCTCATTTACTCTCTCTTGTCTCACCAATCAACATAATATCATCATCAAACAACATACACCAAGGTATCTCATCCTGAATGTAATTGTTCAACTCGTCCATAATTAAAGTAAAAAGGAATGAACTCAAAACAGAACCTTGACGTAGATTGATGTTGATGTTAAAATAGTCAGTCATCCTTAACTTGATCCTTACAAAATATGAAGCCCCATCATACATATCCTTTAATGTATAGATGTACGTGTCTCTTCTCCAAAACTCTCCACAAAATATCCTTTGGGACTGAATCATAAGCCTTATCCAAATCAATAAAAAATCAGATGGAAATTCTTCTTTTTAGATCTATAAATCTTCATTGTTCTGCTCAATAAGTGGATACCTTCGTTAGTTAAACAACCTTCCATGAATCCTAATTGGTTTTCAGTTATTTTGAAAACTTTCCTCAACTTTCATTTGATTACATGTATCAACATTTTCATAGTATGACTCATAAGCTTGGTAGCTCTATAATTGAAACAATTTTAAATATCTCCTTTATTTCTTATAAAGAGGCTCCACATTGCTTCTCCTCCATTCTTAAAGCATTTTCTCGATTCACTAAATAACATTAGCTAAATCTGGGAGAGAAGTCAACCCTTGTTCATCTAGAAGTCTCCAAACTTCTATATGAATGTCATCAAGTCCTACATATTTGCCAAGTTTCATAATCTTTAAAACCTCCTCTACTTCCTTCCTTTGTATATGTATATAACTTGCACGATTAAGGTAACATTCATTTCCAGTAAGATCTCCTAAAGTAATCTCTTTATTCCCTAGCATAGTCCCCATAAATGTTATTATATATATTTACACTTTCTCCTTGAGATTTTATTGCATTTTATTCCATTATCAATCACTTCTTGTATTGCAGAAATAAATAAATTAGACAGAATTGTATCAGTATCATATAAATTACAGTCAAATACAAGAGATTTTGCGGTTCTATGTTTCCAAATGTGTTGACTAGAATATTTTGATAATTATCATAAATATTATTGTAACAACGTTAGCCTTTTTACAATGAATAATTTAGTACTCATGCCATGTCTTCCGTCATTAAACTTATCAAAATATATAAATATTCATTACAAAATTATGTTTGATTCTTTGAGTTCGCAGCGAATGTCAATATTTTAGCGACGAATATTTTGTAGTGAACATATATAATCAACCTTCTCTTAGGCTGGCGTTTGGTTCGAGAATCAAAAGGAATACAGATGGTGAACAAGGAGAATAAGCGCCTATTCTCTGTTTGGCTGAAAAATTATAAATAAGGAGAGTAAGATGGAATAAATATAGGTAAGATGGAATAAAGGTATGTAAGATGGAATAAAGATAGGAATAATTGCGGAATAAAGAAAAATAATGAAATATTGATAGGAATAACCGTACTATTACGAATCGCGTCAGGCGGAAAATTAACCCCGTATTTCAAGCTTATTCTCTAAACGAACAAGACCTTATGATTTTTATAATATATGGTAATGATTCTCAACCAATGAACTAAGGTTGACTCCTGCCAATATAGGATAATCACATCTCCAATGATGTATCAGGACAGAGTATTTTAATTGCATGACACAGAAACATAAATAATTAAATATAAGTATTTAATAGTAAATAATATGTTTTCAATATACATAAAATAAAATTGGCATATAACCAGTGGCGGACCTAGGATTATAGCTAAGGTGGGACATGCATAAATAAAAAATAAATAAATGATATTGCAAGAAAAAATAAATCAATATAAATATACATGTGCATAGAGACATATAAAGAATTGTTTTGCATATAAAATTTTATGGAAGTAATAGGAGATAAGATGTAAACCTCTTTTTTTTTAAATCATGATTTGAAAATCATGATTTCAACTCATGAAAATATCCAACATAAAATAGTGACATAAATAATGGTCAATTAAAAATTCCAAAGCACCCAAGTAACATCTACAACATTAACGTACGTATTGGTAAAAAAATTGATTCCGATTGCATTACCCAATTGGTAAAATGATATATGTTTTGCTCAAACATATACATATATGCCTACGAAGAACGAAGACATTGTATTATTGTTACATGCATTGGAGTTGGAGATTTGTAGTGTATGACAACTACGAGGTTACAAGGGAGTTGAGATTGCATGTGCTCCTACTCCTTGAGACGTGCTCTTATCAGGGACTCGAGAGGAGAGATGAAGTATTGGGATGCGATATCACTGCATGGGAGGAGACTCGGGGAAGAGCATCGACCTAGAGAGAATGTGCGGAGCCAAACTGGGATCCGGGGGTGGAGTGCACTAGGCATGGGGAGGGATGGAGATAGGGATGCAAACGGACAGATACAGATATGGATATATGTATTACCATATCCTTACCGTTTTTGAATACAAATACAGATGCGGATACAGATATTGACGTATATTAAAACTATCTTACCATATCCTTAAAAAGCTGATACGGATGTAAAACGGATACGGATCGCATACTAGTAATGCTAGAAATGCTCTATAGATTGATTTAAAATATATACGAATTAGATAGAAAACACATGATATAAATTTACTAGATGTGTTTGTATCATGAAAAGTATACAAATATGATAAAAGAAGGTATGGAATTATGTTATGTGGGGTTAAAAATAAATCTGTGACTATATTTATATACGAAACTGATATACGGATATGGATGTTTGCGGATATCAAAATGATATCCATATCTGTATCCATTTTACGGATATGAATATCAATATCTGTATAAAACGGATATGACGACGGATCATATACAGATATATCCGTAATCATTTGCATCCCTAGATGGAGGGCACGATTCCAATTCTAAATTCTCGGATGATGTGGGGGCACAGAGGGCTCGTGTGGATTTCATATTCGTAATTCTCGAATGTGGGGGGCACAACCATATATTGCCACATTTTTAAAATTTCTAATAATACAAAATAAAAGGGATGTGAAAATTAAAGGAGGGCACGTGCCCCCATACCCAATATGTGGGTCCGCCCATGCATATAACAATGCATGATTTGAATGTGTTGTTATATCATCTAATGTTACGTATCTAGTAACAAGTATTTCTCGTTAAAAAAATATGTTAGATTCTCGGATTTCAAGATGAATATGTTTATCCATTTATTTTTCCATTAAAATTTATATTAGTTATCACTAAGTTAGCAACGAAAAGAAGACGAAATTCTGAAAAATCAACAGATACATGATCTTGTATTATTACTTGCTAGCAATATAGCAAAGAATAGGTTATTGGTTGCAAATTTAAAGAATCGAAGACAATTATGCAATGAAAATTATTCATAATTATAAA
Organism: Ottelia alismoides; assembly: GCA_037367405.1. Classification (NCBI taxonomy): domain Eukaryota; kingdom Viridiplantae; phylum Streptophyta; class Magnoliopsida; order Alismatales; family Hydrocharitaceae; genus Ottelia; species Ottelia alismoides. The sequence continues at coordinate 606,591 of JAZKJV010003904.1, forward strand.
TCACATTAGAAGGTGTAGTAAAAACTCTTCAAACTATTCGTTTCTAGAGTTCCACTTTATTGTAGTGGATTCAGTTATTATTATTAGATGATAAAGAATGTTACAAATTTATGGTCAGATTTTTTTATTAAATATCAAAAGCTATATACATAATAGATTTTTTACTATTATTTCTTACAGACTACAATCATAACTGAATTACAAAAATGTTAATATTATTATATTTATAACAATAAATATTATTTATTATAATGTTATGCTTTGCTCTTGTTGTCATATTCCTTGCTACAAGTCCATAAAGCGATAACATTTTTTGACATTTTCATTAGAATTTGTAATAATCATTGGTAATTTAGTAGCGAAAGTTAGTCTTTTTGTAAAGGGACAATCTTAGCTTTCATGGAAGCCTTTGTTGCTCTTCCATTAAAAGATCTTGATAGAGATGGATGACTTCTCTATAAATTTATCGACTAGTGCGTATACAACAAGGCAACATGGTGCACGCTGCCATGAAATTGTGGAATATCATCTATGTTAATATACATATGCATCAAGACATAATCGTACACATCATGATACCAATAATGCACATATCCGTATATAGCATAATGTGCATTGTCGTAAAATAATGCTCATCAAGATAAAAGAATGTGTGTCGGGATAAAATAGTACTGAATAGTAAGGATGGGAGAAAGACGTGGATAATCTTGCTTAAAATCGTTACAAGCGGCTACAATTAAGGGCCACCACAGATCCTATGGAGTTTGCCAATTACACGATAAACCATGAATTTCCTGTAACAAAATTGAGTTATAGTGATGTTTTTTCAAAATACGTCACTAAATTAATCATTATTAAATATATAATGATGATATTATTTGTTATGAAATGAGTTTTCGTAATCGAAATTAGAGACGAATATCATATCATATATGTAAAAAAAGGGGTTACATAGAAATTGATGGGAGACAGGCAACAATTTGTGTTGTCAATCCCTTTTGAATGGCAAATCTAATTCTTTGGACACAACATTCATAGATATAGGACTGATAACATTGTTATGCATAATTTTTTGTACCATCTTGAGGAGCTCAACAGCTTCACTTACCAAGAACCCAAATGTATCAAAACCAAAGGGAATAAATATGTAGAACGGCCAGCATGACCGACGTAGTCACGCAACTGCATCCGACGGTTGCGGCAAGGCCGGGTCTCACGGAGACCTAACCAGTTGGGCGTGAAGGATGGGGGCGGACGTGGCAAGGGTTCACGCCCTATAAAATGACCTCCCATGGGGAGGGGAATGAATGTATCAGAACTTCACCGATCGGGAGCCCTCATCCCTCCATTCTCTCCATCTCTCTCTCTCTCTCTCTCTCTCTCTCTCTCTCTCTCTCTCTCTCTCATTCGCTCTCGCAGCCACAGGAGGAAGGCATACCTCGTCGAAAGTCTTGACTGGTATCAGAGCACGTCGCTCCTTGGCCATCGTTGTTGCTATTGCTTTGAATGTCCATACAAGCCTTCTCATGCTTAGCAACTTTAGCTGATGCAGCTTTTTGTGCAGCGTATCCCGCAACAAAATCACTCCTTATAGGACCCACCAATGGAGAAACTCCAGTCAAATCAACACATGCATGTTTCCCTCAAGTCCATCCAAATATTAAAATATCTGCTTGTTTAAGTATCGATCTCCCCTCATGTGGATTCGTTAGAAAATTCACAGGTGCTTCTTTCTTTGAAATACCCCCTGCATGCTTGAGAGCATCGTAAAGAACATCCATGACAAAATTATGCCTATATTTAAAACCTGGCAATTCGTGACAATGAACGACATGCTCCCCAATCGCGTCTAAACAAGATTTGTAGCATATACTGGACAAGCCTCATCTGTTGGAAATAGAGGAATCATGAGGCGATACTTGAGAATAGTACGATACTCAATAGATGACATATGCATTACAAATCCCTCAATAGGAATGGCAAGAAGAAAATCTTGATCATGTTCAGCTTGCAAACATCGGAAAATTATTTTTTTGTTTAGCAGTTATGTCAAACTCAACTTCCATGTCATATCTGTCGTTATATCACTAGCAACGGTCCACATAATGAAGCTTATCCGTTACTATTTTTCAAAATATCAACTAATTGTCGCTAATTTTTTAGTTCAAAATTTAACGATTATTAATTACGAGTTTGAAAAATAGTAACAGATAAGAATCGTTATGAGAATCGTTGCCAATGATTTAACGACATATATGATATACATCGTTAAATTCGAGTATGAAAAATCATTTCACAATGAATAATATCGTTGTTATATATTTAACAATAGCTAATTTAGTAAATAATTTAAAATAAACTATCATTATAACTCGAATTTGTTGCAGTGATTCTTCGTATTTATCTCTCAACCTATGCAAACTTAGGGGGTGTTCGTTTGGAGGATAAGGGGGAGTGGAATAAGAGGAATAAGCCCCCAACACGCTTCCATGTGGTACGACTATTCCTCATTATTTCATCTTATTTCACTCTTATTCCTATCTTTATCCCACCTTACCTACCTTTATTTCACCTTATTCTCATTATTCTTATCCTCCAGCCGAACGGAGAATAGACCATTATTCACATTATTCCCCATCCTTATTCCTGCTTATTCTCCTACCGAAAGGACCCTTACTGAATTTGCCTTGCAAAGCAAGGAAACATGTCAATTATAATAATCTCGTGTCCTCACGCGGTTTCGTCCGATTTGATTCCCTTCTGTTTTACATCTCATCTTTTTTGGCACTTCTCCCATTCAACAAAGGGAAATTTTAGTGGGAATCTCTGCCTATTCGCTGTGCGACACAAAGACAGCAACCATTTCTGTTCCCACCATCCATTTTTTTCCCTTCTCCACAATAATAATAACATCAGACTCTCGGGGTTTTCTTATATAATAATAGATGCTTAACTCCTATAGAGCCCAGAGCATAATCACCAACTAAAGCTTGTTTTGCTGAAATCTTTGATACGCGACAGATCTCCTTCCTAATCGCACCTTAAACCCAAATGGGAACCGGAGGGGCCACCATTAGTTGAATCGAACGCATCCACAGTCGCCCTTTGTTGGTTTGGACTATAGCGATTAAAGATCAAAAACGCGTGGGTCCCGCCTCCCAAAGCACCATCTAAGTTTTCAGCGGGGCGGTGTCCCGCGGTGGACCACATACGACTGTGCCGCAGAAAGCCGTCCTGGTTCCACCACGTGGCATGGTCTCACCCACCTGGCCCTTGCGATCTCTTGCTAAACAGTAACCCTGGCCCGTTGCTTAATCAATAGTTCAAACCACACTCAAAGGTAGGTATGTTCTATTGATATAGAAACTTTTTGTCGGAAACAATGGTATCTTCAATTATAGCCTTTTGGGATATAAAATATATCTCTTCTCACCACCCCTCATAGTGTCTGAAACAAATGTATGCATTTCGATTAGGGTTGTATTCTATGGTTACGATTCTACAATATATGTCTTTTTCATTCTTCCAAAATCGATTTTACAGTATAGACACTTATGACCACCCCCTCTATGCCTTGTTGTAATGACTCCTCTGGCATTACAACATTTACCACAACGATGTTGTACATAAATTGACTGTTTACTAAAAATACAGGTCTCCGCAAAGTCGTAAGACTATGTATGGGGACCGACGCTTGCCCAGTGCCGGAAGGTCAAGGAAGTCGGTGGCCTAACGGAGGCATGCAAAGGTTTCCTCGGACCGTACGATTGGCCCTCGAGTGCAAAGGCAGAAGGAAGCTTGACTGCAAGACCCACCCGTCGAGCAGAAATGAAAGTCAGCCTTAGTGATCCAATGGTGTCGAGTGGAAGCGTCATCGCTCAACGGATAAAAGTTACTCTAGGGATACGATGCTGATCTTCCCCAAGAGTTCACATCGATAAGAAGGTTTGGCACCTCGATGTTGGCTCTTCGACACATGGGGTTGTAGTATGTTCCAAGGGTTGGGTGAGAGATCCAAGGTTTTGAGACAACAATTTCCTCTTTTACTATGATTTCAAATCTTAATATAACAATTCTACATCCAGACGGATCAATTTTAACTATTCTGCGACTGTTAAAAAGTAATTGTGTAGATGAAAGCTACAGAAGTCTCTGTTTCCCACGGAACTTGAATGAAATAATATGGAGATATAGTAATGAATTTTCATGAAATCAATTTAATAAAAATAAAAAAAAGGAAAAATAAGATAAGGGAATCTAAGTCAGCTATCCTTGGGGCAACCCTATTTTACCCTTCTACTATAGCCTACAAATCCTAGTCAGATAATACTTATTCTTCCCAACCTTGATACTGAGTTATCAAGTGTAATAAATAAAATTTCTTACCTTGCCATACAATTAGATAACAATAAAATCACCACGTTAACATATGATACACATTCTTATCATGCATATCTTCACATTAAGAGAGTAGTTCATTATCCCAAACTATAAGCTTCCTTAAATTCTGGATGGATGATTAGCACATTCAATTGTAATTCCATCGATGATAGGAGATCTAAAGCATGGATCTTATATATCTTCATCTACATGTACAAATCAGTATATATACTATAGTTGTCGTAGCCCTATCGATTTTCGAATCATTTGAATTAACTATGAATAATGAAGGTTCAAATCTTAGGGATTGCATCAACACTGAGACGTTGGGAGGGCAATACTCCATGATTATAGATTGTTGAGTATTATCATGTAAATCGTAACCTCGAGGGTAATTTGGAAAAAAAAGAGAACAGAAAGAGGATTTTGCTACTAACACTGATTTTGCCCAAAATTTTTGAAAATGGCTTCTTATTTGCATAAAAAAGGGTCTGCATTTCACACACCTGCACTTCATCAACATCACATTCATCTGCATCTGTGAAAATCCATTGGGTTCTGAATCGAGTTGTGAGCAGAAATCAAGAGTGGTCTGGACTTGACCTTAATCCACCTAATTTTCAGAGGAACTTCACCAAGAAATAGGATTTTAGAAACTTCAGGTCTTTGACTTAATTCTTTGAGTTCCACATGACAATGTGCAGCATTTGACTCTTAGTGTCTAACCTGGTCTCTTCATTCTGGGTACAACTCTGGAATAGGGAATTAATTTGTACTCTCACATTATGCACTTAGCTAAACTCAAATGGGATGTTGTAAGACTGTGTGAGTTTCTTTTTTGGTAGCGTGGAAATCTAAAGACCGGAATACGGGTTGAAATAAAGCTTCGAAAAAGGGATGGACGACTGGGCATAATTTTTCTAAGACCCCAACTGTACGGTATAAAAAGATTCTATATCTGTAGGGGCACAACAAGATCCAAGCAGAACCACCAAAAATTCCAAATACAAAGAAGCATTCTACCAAATAAATTCTGACCAAAAAGGTCCAAGCTTCAAGAAACCTGCAGATCTTGGTGAAGACTCGGCTACACTGGCCACCTTCACAAGGAGAGCTGACTACACTGGCCACCCTCCAGTTCTTTTTCCCTTCTTCTAACTTATCCCCCAATTCGATTGTGAACACAGCACGACAGACCTTAGAAGATCATACCTGACTCCCCGAGGACGAGTTACTGGAGAGGAGAGGAGCATGGTAGTCCGGCATTCTGGATGGGAAGAGCTAAAACCCTTCACAAACATGAGTCGGTTGTTTAATGTTCATAGGGTATACTTTGGGAAGAGGATTGATCTAAGATGACTTCTGAGCCGAAACTGATATAATGATGTGTATAACTTGAAGGCTGTTGATTTTAAAATTCTAAGTCTCACAGAAGTTCCGACACACAAATAATTCAAAGGTCGAGTTTAGTTTCACTTTCACCTTCAGTTCATGGTCTTGGTATGGAACCCAATCTCATTTCACCTTAGGTGAAATGCAATCCTATCAGGACTCGTACAAAGAAAACAAGTCAATTTGTGGAGACTCGTATCTTGACAGTTGCCACTATCAAATGTGTCAAAAATCAGCATTTGCCGAGAAAGAAAAGGGATCTGGGTGCCCATTATGTGGAGAGTCGCATTGGCGGCATTGCGTTCGCACACACACTTCTTGACAATGGTTCTTCCATAAATCTTCTACCCTTAGCCTTATATTATAGATTGGATTTAGGCCCTCTCAAGACATCATTATCTTTACTCCAATTTGCTGATAAATCCACTAAAAGACCTAAGGGAGAAGTAAAAAATGTCGTCATCGTGATCGAGGGTACGGAATACAAAGTGGACTTCACTGTCCTTGATATGGAGACCTCGAACCATTGGAAGGAATCAGAAATCATTTTTGGAAGACCATTCTTAAGAACTGTCAAAGTGGTATTCGATTACAGTTCTGGAATGATGAACTTCCGTTCTCCAGGAGGAGAAGTAGACTTGGAGATGAAACAAACAAAGTGGAAAAGGCCAGACTCTGAATCCACCACCAAATATGGCGAGACATCAGAATGCAATCTCCTCAGCACTACTGGACCGCGAGACCAATTACTAGACATGCAGAGTGAAAGCACATCATCAGAAGAAGAAATAGTGCACAATGCAGTTTGCGAGATATTGCCAAGCATATCTACTCACCCAGATTACTACAGTCTTGATGACACAGAAATCCTTTCGAATTTGTCAGTCCCATCATCTTCGATACAATCAAGAAATATTGATGACGAGTCAGACGCGGCTCTGGACGAATTACCATACTACTTTAGCGATCCGACTCACATTTCTTCGGAATTGGTAGCCAACACATCACACAGTGATTCACCGCAAACCGACACTGAACCAAATGCAAAAATCATTCAGCCAAACTTAATTGATGATTCAGATTTACCAGAGCTGAAACCACTGCCTCCCACATTGAAGTATGCATTTCTAAATTGACCCAAAGAAAAATTCCTTGTGATCATTAGCTCATCATTAACCATAGACCAGGAATCTAGATTACTCGAAGTCCTTGAGCGAAATCGAAAAGCCATCGGTTGGACTGTGTCGGATCTCGTACGAATAAACCCAGCTCTCTGCTCGCACCAAATTTATGTTGAGGATAATGCAAGGCCTTCTCGTGAATTTCAGAGAAGATTAAACCTCAATCTTCGAGAAGTGGTTAAGAAAGAGATAGAGAAATGGTGCAAAGCAGGATTTATATACCCCATTTCTGACTCCAAGTGGGTGGCCCCCCTTCATGTCGTCCCGAAGAAGTCGGGAATCCAGATGGTGACCAATGAGGAGGGGGTAGAGATCGCGATCCGAGTACCCACGTCGTGGCGCGTCTGTGTCGATTACAGGCGTCTGAATGCTACGACCAAGAAAGATTACTTTCCACTGTCGTTTATTGATCAAATTTTGGAGAGACTTGTAGGGAAAGCATTTTTCTGTTTTCTTGATGGGTACTCCGGCTACAATCAAGTGGCTATCGCTTCGGAGGATCAGGAAAAGACCATGTTCACATGTCCCTTCGGTACCTACGCATTCAAGCGCATGCCATTCGGGCTTTGTAATGCCCCTGGCACATTTCAGCGGTGCATGATTGCCGTATTTGCCGAAATGGTTGGTGATTTCCTGAAAGTCTTCATGGATAACTTCTCGATTCATGGTGATTCATTTGATACATGTTTAGCGTACTTGGACCGAGTCCTCCAGAGATGCAGGGAGGTTATTTTGGTACTCTCCTGGGAGAAAAGTCACTTTATGGTGACTGAGGGTAACGTGTTGGGGCACATCATCTCCAAAAAGAAAATGGAGGTCGACCCTGCCAAGGTGGATGTGATCAAGAAACTTGAGCCACCAACCAACATCAAGTCAGTGAGGTCGTTCTTAGGGCATGTTGGATTTTATCAAAGGTTTATCCCAGATTTTTCAAAGATCGCCCGTCCACTGACTGAGCTCTTAGGAAAATATACCGAGTTTATTGTAAATCATAGATGTCAAGAGGCCTTCGAGCTCCTGAAAAAGAAAATATGTGAATCGCCGATATTACAAGCTCCCGACTGGTCTCTTACCTTCGAGATCATGACTGATGCATCGGATTTTGCTGTCGGAGCGGTACTTGGACAAAGAAGACATGGAATTCCTTATGCGATTCACTACACGAGCAAAGTATTGGATCCTGCACAGAGAAATTATACAATGACTGAAAAGGAAATGCTCGCAGTTGTTTGGGCCCTTGAAATATTCAGATCATATATATTGGGCTCTAAGGTGACAATTTTCACTAATCATACGGCAATTAAATACCTCATGAATAAGAAAGATGCCAAAACACAGTTTTTGAGGTGGATCTTGTTAGTCCAAGAATTTAATTTGGAGATCAAGGATAAACCTGGAATAAAGGATGCTGTTGTTGATCACCTCTCCCGAATTGAGCAAAACAATTATCCTGACACTGGACCAATTAAGGAGACTTTTCCAGACGGATCAGTTTGCGTTACTGATTCAACCCCATGGTATTCTGACATAGTGAATATCTTGTCACCAAGAAGGTTCCCTTTGGTTGGACCAAGAGAATGATTGATCGATTAAAGTCAGATTCGAGAAAATACCATTGGGACGATCCTTTCCTTTTCTATGAAGGACCGGATTGTGTCTGGCGAAGATGTATTCCTCAGGAGGAATATCAGAGTGTCCTCACACATTGTCATTCTCTCGAGGTCGGAGGACACTATTCGGAAAAGAGAATCGCACACAAGGTACTCCAATGTGGATTTTAGTGGCAGACCTTATTTAGAGATGCTAATGAATTTGTACGATCATGCCCGATTTACCAAAGGATGGGAGGGACTGTTGGTCATAGAGATGAAATGCTCATGTAACCAATGATTTTCTGTGATGTTTTCGATGCATGAGGAATTGATTTTATGGGTCCCTTTCCCAATAGCAATGGATTTGAGTACATCTTGTTAGTGGTTGATTATTTATCGAGATGGGTAGAGGCTATTCCAACCCGAACCGCAGATAGCAAAGTCGTCTGTAAGTTTATCAAGGATAATATCATTGCAAGGTTCGGGATACCAAAAGTTTTGATTTCTGATGGAGGTAGCCACTTTGTGAACAAGGAGATGAGATCTTTGGCTAAGGAGTACAAATTTGAGCATAGAATAGCCAGCCCATATCATCCACAATCTAATGGCATGGCAGAGGTTTCTAATAGAGAGGTGAAAGGTATTCTTCAGAAGTTGGTTCGTCCAGATAGAAAGAATTGGTCGAAACTATTGGACCAAGTTCTATGGGCCTATAGGACAGCTTATAAGACTCCACTCGGTACTTCACCTTTTAGGATGATCTATGGCAAGCCATGCCATCTACCTGCAGAATTGATTCACAAATTAGAATGGGCGATCAAAAATTTGAATTGGAGTTGTCACCTTGGGAAACTATGTCGAGACTCAAATCTGAATGAGCTAATTGAAATCCGAAACCGAGCATACGACAACAGTGTAATCTATAAAGACAAGGTCAAGAAATGGCATGATAGACACATTCGAGACAAGACCATTGTCCCTGGACAGAAAGTGTGGTTGTTTAATGCTCGGTTAAAGATTTTTCATGGGAAACTAAAATCAAAATGGATGGGTCCTTACATTGTCATCGATGTGCATACCAATGGAAGTGTAGATATTGCCGAACTCAAAGATGATGCACAACCTTTCTCAGTAAATGGACAGTTGCTGAAGCCATATATTGAATCACCCAAAGAGCAGACAGTTCAAGTTGAGGCCATCTATTTGACGCAGAGCGAGGACATTGAGGATTCATCAGATCAGTCCCACCCTTCCTCCCGTCCTCATCGATATCCTTGTACAGCTTCTTCCTCTACTTAGACCAAGGCCTAAGTATAGGGGGAGACCGATGCCATCTGTATATACCATCTCTCTCATCAAACTGCATAATTAGCATTCATGCATGTTTTCATAAGAATTGCATTTTATCCATTATTTATGCACAAAATAAAGAAGCCAGAAATCTCAGCCAAAATTGACTTGTAAATAGCCTAGTTCCCTGATTTTTTACTCCTTCAAGCTAACTCCGAATAACCCAAAACAACTCCACTGTGTACATATCACTAACAAGAATAAATAAAAAATACAAAAAAATTACTAACCCAAATAAGTGGGCCAAAAACCCAAACCCTAGTTTCAGGATTTTCAGACTAAAAGCCACATATCTTCTCCATCCAATGTCCGATATGATCCTACTCACTTTTAAACTAGTGTACATTCAATTACCTTCAAAACAAGACCAAGTTCAAGTGAATTGAAGCTCATATGTGAAAGTTGGGTTTTGGGCCTCTTTTGTACATTGTGTATTTTAGCGGTTTTTGATCTTACATTTTATGTACATATTGTCTTAATTAACAAAATCCAAAAAAAATAGATTAATGTGTAAATATTTATCTCTGATTTTTACCACATTTTTCCGGATTTTTATCTGATTTAAAAATGATAAAAAATTATAGAACCCAAAAATCAAGGTATTCTATGTACATGGGATACCCCAAAAATATCACTTTGTGCATTTGATCGATTTTGGTTTTGACGTCCTCATGAAGTTGTAGATCTCATCGAGACGAGCAATTTTCATGAAGAAACTTTTTTTATGCGAGGTCATTTGCTATTTATTTTGGATTTTATAAAGGATTTCGTCTCGGAATTTTCTAGTGCTAACACGTGGCAGCCCCAGGGGCCGCCACGTGTCAGCCATTTTTGGCAGTTTTAAAACTCATTTTATATAAAAAAAATTAAATAAATAAAATCCGCTCACGTGCAGCGCACGTGCTGCCCTCGCACGCGCACTGCACGTGCGCTCCCCTGCCCCCTTGACGCCACATGGCACTTCACGTGCCATCCGATCGCGCTCGATCGGACGGTACCTGGGCTTCTTCCTCAAAAGCCCCTCCTTCCCAAATCCGACTGCTGATCTCCTTTGACCTCGCACCCGCCGCCCCGTGATCTCCTTCGCTAATCCCGCACCGGCCGCTCCGTAACCTCCTCCGCGTCCCTCGCGACCAACCTCCTCCGCTATCCAGCTCTCCAAACCCTATAAAAGAAGCGTCTCCGCCCCCTCTTCGACCCATACGTCGTTCAACCTCCAAGAGATCCCTCTCCGGTAGTGACAGTCCAGCGATCCCCCCCTTCCATTCGCGTGATCCGAGGTCAGCAGACCTCGTTGCAATTCGGCCCTTCGTGTCGCTGCTCCGCTTCGGTGTGCACCGCCGTCGAGCCCCCATCTCAGGTAACCTCACCTCTACTTTCCATCCTCCTCTAAGCTTCTCCTTCTACCTCGTCACATGCCCCGATCGAACCCCCCGTCATCGTACCCTCGCCATCGTGTTTGCATCATCTCCGTACGTCGTCGAGTCCCCATCTCAGCAAGCTCTCCACCGACTCCAACCATCCTTTTCCATTCCTTCACCGGCCATGCTTCGCCAGCAACCACCACCTTCACGAGCATCCAGCAGTCGCATCTTCGCCTGAAGCTTTGACCATCATCGGCAACACCACCGAAGCTGCCAACATCGACGTCACCGTTCCGCCTCGCCATTGACGCCCGCCCGCCATGTGTCGGCCAGACATCAACTGTATGATCATCAAAGCTCTCTTCCATCAGAACCGTTGACGAGATAGCGATCCAGAGCATTGGATCAAAACCTCATCGACGGTCCAGATCATTTCCGACCCTCGCTCCGAACCACCATCCACGCCAGGAGCTTCGGTCAGTCCGAAGCAAGCAAGACGCGCCACGTGGAGCCTCCGCCCCGAGCCTCCAGCCATACCTGCAGTGCACGTGGGGAGCACGTGACGTTGGGGGTAAATTGCAACGCACCCCCGGAAGATCTCCTTATTGCACTTTAGCCCCTGCCGACAAGAGGGCACGTGCTGCGCACGTGCCCCTCTGGTAATTTTGCAGTGACGCTCCCCATATTATCGGTAATTACATATAAGCCCCCCCTTTGCAATTTATATTTTTTATTTATTGCAATTCTACCCCTGTGTTCTCCTTCATTTTTAGACATCTTCAATTTATTATTTTATTTTCAAATTATAGCATGATGTTTCTCATTTAATTGTCTACGTGTTGACATATTGTGGACATTTTTGTGAGTAGTGGTTAATTAATAAATAATTATCTTGTAGAAAATTGCAAACTTTGCCCATTTTATGATCTTAAATTTGCCACTGATTAACCATTCCTCTAAAAATTCCTCAAAAATCACATATTGTAGAGTTAATTTTGCTTTATAATGAGCCCAAAAAGATTTGCATTTGCATGCATATATTACCCTGTAAAAATCATTTTGCATATTTCAGTATTTGATTTTTAGTAGGTATTAAATCCCATATTTTTGTGGTTTAGGATTTTTCTGAGATCCATCACCTAGTGATCAATCTTAGATAATTTTATCCCCTGAAAATAAGTATTTTTAATATTTATTATAATTTAATATTGAAAATCATTCTGTTTGCATTTAAAAATCCATAAAAAATTATATTACATTAGAAAATTCCAAAAAATATAATACATTGATTTCATCATAATTTACATCGTGGCCAAGTTTCGAATTTTTCGGACATCGTTTGATCAACTTTTACAGTTTAGTCCCTAAAATAGGCCAAAATTGCATATTGCATCTTTTATTACATTGAAAATTCCAAAAAAAGTCTGCCTTGAAAACCACACACTAATTTTGATAGACATAATTATAGGTTGTTCCTTTGCCTCCTTGTGTTCGACCTTGGGACTTGTCCAAGTAAAATAAACATAAAACCACACGATTAACAATTGACGCAATAATTGTGGTTATTTTTCTTGACCGATTCCGATTGCCGCCTACAACGAACGACACATTAATTTTTATGCACAACGATAAACACATCTTCCTAACAAGCGAATATCGGACTCTCCAGATGGCGCCGTTGCCGGGGAGGCAAACGGCTTAGTTTTGTGTTTTGAAAAATTTCGTTCGGTTTTCCGCATTCGGGTAGTCTGACCCCCGAATTTTTCATTGTAAATACCATTTTATTTCCTGCATTTATTTTTCAGCATTTATTTTGCTTATTTGATTTTTGATTATTTTCTGAGTCACCCTCTTATACAAATCTCTCTTATTTTTCTTGCGAGGTACCCAGCGTACGTGGAGCAGTTTTTCAAGAAAGCGAAGCATCTTCACCGACATCCGAAAAAGCCGCAATTAATTTAAGATCGAGTCGAGTCGTGAGAGAGCATAGAGTCTAGGTTTTTAATTTCTGCAAATTTATTTAATTGCTCATCTACAACGGTGTCCATTTGGACTCTCGCGCTTGTAAAAAGACCTTGAACTTTTCTGTGGTGTGTCGCGGCCTATTTCACTTTCCGGTGAGGGTGGGCCCCGACTTGAGTGGCGATTAGGATAGACCTGCACATACGGCTCTTAGAACATTTATATTTTTGATTGTGCTCGTAGGATCTAAGGCCACACTATACTTTAATTGAGACGCACGTTAGATCCTTCAATTTAGCCAAAATTTAACTCAATTCTTTCCCGCTAATAGAATTTCTGCTTAGGTGCGATTTTCATCGGCTCGCATTCATTTAGAATAACTTTTCAATTCTGTATTGCATCCCACATGGAGATTGCGAGGAAGCACTGTAAGTCTTCTAACTGAGCATACATCATTATTTTCGCGTGCATATGCTTTTCCCAAACTCCTCCCTCTTGTTTTATCACATAAGTTTAAAAGAAATTGGGACTGGACGGTAGACGTATATTTGTGCTAATTTAAATTCTTCAATGATCACATAATTAAAATTGAGACTGCTAAATATAGCTGATCTTAAGAACTCATAAAATCAAGATTTCTTGCGGGAGAGCAACCCCGACATTGTTTGATTTTATCTTACAGCGAGGAGAGAGATGTACACTAGGATAGAGCCAAGCCAAGATTTTCATATAGACTACTGATTTTAAAAACGATTAGCTACTTCTCAGTGAGGAACACGGGTAGTCGTTTTACGGTCCGGACTTCCTTAGCAGAGTGGGTGGTTTAAAGGACACTACGTAAGGCTCCGTCCTTAAGTAACACGGGTAGCCATTTTACGGTTCGTACTTACACCTATACTGGCTGAAATTGGATGCAACTAGTCGTACGAACTCAGGACAGTCTTTAAGGAAATTTTGGTACCTAACAGCTCGTTAAACGGTTTGCAAGATTTGAATTCTCACTAACTTAAAACTGATAAGATAATTGATTGAACCCTTACGACCTTCACTGAGTGAGTTGGTGAAAGAAATCCTTGTATTGTGTTTGGTTTGTGTGTAGAAAGTAAGTAATCAACGAATACCGCATACTTGCGCCTACATCATAAATCGCGAACCTCTTGTTGACCTCGAGAATGGAAAATTGTGGTAATTCTTGTTCGGATTCCGCGAACCCTTCTCTCACTACCACAAACTCTCCAATCTCAAAAGCCTAGAGAGACTCTTTCTCTAGACCTCCTTGGCCTCATGGAAACCCTTCCCAAGAACCCTATTCTTACGATTACTTCTTCTTTCTGGAGGGAGGACAGACCCACACTATCTCTCTCTCACCGAAACAGATCAAAGAAAACTCTTACCTCAATTCTTTACACTCTATTAACTCGAACCCCTTATATTCTGAAGGTGAAGAAGAAGAGATGCCTCCCAAGATGTCTTCCAAGAAAGATTCAAAGATATATTCGTATAGTCAAATTAGTATCATAGCTCTTTTCCACTCCATACAAACACACTGAGATAGATGTGTTAGGAATCTACTTGAATGACAACTTGTTAATGTTACTAGAAAATAACACAAATTTTTTTATAAAAGGCGGGAGAGCTAAGTTAAGTACTCCTAAGGAGTAGCCTCGTTTTACCATTCGTGGGAAGACAAGTATGTATATATAATTGTAGGCTATCTTCTTTCCATGCATGAATTTTATCAGTAATAAAAGCAATACCGTAAGAACCACATAGGTATTGGCCGACGATTTGGGATAACCTAGTAAAGTGGCACAAATAGCAAATTCGAGGTGAGTGGTTACCAGCGTTATTTTCATTATCAATCCAAAACTTTTGCAAGTAAATTTCTCTAGTTATATTTTCAAGATATTTTATAATATGATTGTACAAGAATAACCAAGATGGTATACTAGATAAACTTTAATTTATTCTACTTACGACCTTTGTGCTTTAAATTCTTATGGATATGTTGGCTCAATTTGTCATGGAAAAGTTCTAGTTGATTTTAGGTTTAAAGAATATCATTTGTCAGACTTTAAGAATTCATTTACTTTTTGATACACAAATGAAGTTTTATATGTATAAAATCAAATTACATAC
Organism: Ottelia alismoides; assembly: GCA_037367405.1. Taxonomy (NCBI): domain Eukaryota; kingdom Viridiplantae; phylum Streptophyta; class Magnoliopsida; order Alismatales; family Hydrocharitaceae; genus Ottelia; species Ottelia alismoides. The sequence goes on from JAZKJV010003904.1 coordinate 621,951, forward strand.
ATAGATCTTTTGATAATTATAAATCAACTACGTTTCAAAATAGCATGTTTCTACAAATATTATCACATGAATTAGAGAGGATATCAAAATGCATAGACGCCACAGTTGTTTTCATATGAGATATGAACTAACCATTAGAAATGGTGAAGTCTTCATATTTGATCTAAAACACATCATTTGATATGATTAAGCCATTATATATGGTGACCATTGGATCCATTGATTCATCTCATTCATTTTCTCATTTTGTCTAAAATCTTTAGTAAAATAGATATAAATATCACCTAATTCTCATTAATTTTGACATACTAACTCCAATTGTTAATATTGTATATTTAACACTTATTTAATCCAAAATAAAGGAATAAAGAGAAAAAATAAAATAAAGAAGTATGTGAATATGTAAATATGTACATATTGATCCTAACCTTGAGACCATGTTAATATTGACTTCGTCAAAAAAAGAAATAAGTAGGGGAGATGGATTTTAATCTATATCACAAATGTGAATATATACACATTATTCACCTTATACTTATAATCATATATTTTATTTAGCATTCATATATTTTTTATTCAAAGTTATTTATAATAATATATTAATTATAAAATATAGAAGAAAAATAATCTAATGTACAGATAGCATGCTACAATGAACTGAAAAGGCCGTAAAATAGGAATTCAAAATTAAATATCTACTCCGTATGAACTCAAAATTCACGAAACTCACTTTCATTATTTTTAAATTAAATTATCTTTAAAATGAATGTGTTTACTCTGTATGATCTCCACCTTTATACATAGACCTAGTGTCCCTTATTTCAATATGAAAGATATATCAGTATAGTCGAATTGGTATCATAGCTCTTTTCCACTCCATACAAACACACTCAGATAGATGTTTTAGGAATCTACTTGAATGACAACTTGTTAATGTTACTACAAAAAAATTACTATAAAATAACACAAATTTTTTTTATAAAAGGTGGGAGAGCTAAGTTAACTACTCCTAAGGAGTAGCCTCATTTTACCCTTCGCAGGAAGACAAGTATGTATGTACAATTGTAGACTATATTCTTTCCAAGCATGAATTTTATCAATAATAAAAGCAATACCGTAAGAACCACACATGTATTGGCTGACAATTTGGGATAAACTAGTAAAGTGGCATAAATGGCAAATTCAAGGTGACTGGTTACAAGCACTATTTTCAGTATCAATTCAAAACTTTTGCAAGTAAATTTCACTAGTTATGTTTTTAAGATATTTTATAATATGATTGTACAAGAATAATTAAGATGGTATACTAGATAATCTTTAATTTATTCTGCTTACGACCTTTGTGCTTTAAATTCTTATGGATATGCTGGCTCAATTTGTCGTGGAAAAGTTCTAGTTGATTTTAGGTTGAAAGAATATCATTTGTCAGACTTCAAGAATTCATTTACTTTCTAATACCACAAATGAAGTTTTATATATATATATATATAATCAAATTATATACATAGATCTTTTGATAATTATAAATCAACTACGTTTCAAAATAGCATGTTTCTACAACTATTATCACATGAATTAGAGGGGATATCAAAATGCATAGACACCACAGTTGTTTTCATATGAGACATGAACTAATCATTAGAAATGGTGAAGTCTTCAGATATGATCTAAAACACATCATATGATATGACTAAGCCATTATATATGGTGATCATTGGATCATTGATTCATCTCCTTCATTTTCTCCTTTTGTCTAAAATCCTTAGTAAAATACATATAAATATCACCTAATTCTCATAAATTTTGACATACTAACTCCAATTGTTAATATTATATATTTAATAATTATTTAATCCAAATTAAAGGAATAAAGAAAAACAATAAAATAAAGAAGTATGTGAATATGTAAATATGTACATATTGATCCTAACCCTGAGACCATGTTAATATTGACTTCGTCGAAAAAGAAATAAGTAGGAGAGATGGATCTGAATCTATATCACAAATGTGCATATATAAACATTATTCACCTTGTACTTATAATCATATATTTTATTTAGCATTCAGATATTTTTTATTCAAAGTTATTTATAATAATGTATATAAATTATAAAATATATAAGAAAAATACTCTAATGTATAGATAGCATGCTACAATGAACAGAAAAGGCCGTAAAATAAGAATTTAAAATTAAATATCTTCTCCGTATGAACTCAAAATTCACCAAACGCACTTTCATTATTTTAAAATTAAATTATCTTTAAAATAAATGAAAATGTTAGCTTTTGAGGTACTATGATATATGTACAACTGTATATTATTGTCCAATTATATTCTTTGTATTTGTTCTACTATTTTATTTTTATTATTTTCCTTATATTTTATAATAATTATATAAAATAAAAATTATAAAATCTTAAAATAACAAAAGATGATTGTATATACTTATTATATATGTATTATGTACATATATGGTATCTATAATTATTTATTTAAAAAATTAAATAATTTTATTAAAATAAAATAAAATGATTATAATCCTTAATTTATATATTAAATTAATAAAATATAAATTAAATCATTTATTTGAAAAAATAAGAATTAAAAATCAATAATTTGATGTATATAGGTAAGTTATACCTCTACATTATCATATTTATATTATTTAACAAATTAAATAAAAATTATTTAATTTATTAAAACATATATTAATTAATTTCTTTATTAATTTATGAACCATTTTTATTTATATTTTTTATTTATAGTATTCATACTTGTGTTTTATCCTCTAATGGTTTATGTCCTATAGTGGATATGGTCATGTGTTGTGCTTTTATTCGTCAGTCCAGTTGAAGTTGACTTTTAAACCCCTCCTCTTCTCCTTCCCCTTCTCCTTCTTCATCCTTCTCTTCTTATTCTCCTCTTTTCCTCAAATCTTCCCTCTTGTCTCCACTCTTCTTCACTTCTTCTCCCAACACCCTAATAGCCTTGGCCTTTAGGCCGTTCATATGTCACCCTCGGTGACTGTCACGACCCCAATTTCAGACCGTAAGATCCTCTTATATCCGGATCTGGTTACTCAGCAATAATTTATTCAACAATCATAACTAACATTCAGAAACAGGCTGCAATTACAAATACACAGAAGAAAGTATTTCAACACTTTTCCATTCACAAAATAAAGTTCACATAATACATTTGTCACACTATAATCATTTACATGTACATCAGCTTGAAAGGAAAATACACAAAAATATTACTAACTACCTTACAGATAAAAGCTACTATGGTTAGTTGGATGACTATGTTTGCTGACTGGATTATTAAAGTTATTACGATGGCTCGTTGACACCTATTATATTTTCCATAAATCATAGAATAACTATTAGTGAGTGCTAAGTAACGAAGAAGAGAAAAGTAAACAATTGTATATTTTTTTAAAAAGATGTTGGCACAAAAAGTTTCATTTATTCTCATTAGTTTAATTCATATTCCATCTATTCCACATCAGGGATTAGTCCAAGAGAATCCCACCATTCTTGGACTCCCAAGCTGTGGACACTTCGAGAATGGAGATTGCGTTGATAAGGAGAGCTTATGCTGCCATACGTCGCCTCAACCAATCCTCCAGTACTACCCTGATAATTTTTCTTTTCTTTTATTAATCAGGATCTCAAACGCTCAGTCTGGAAAACAAAGGAGCACACCGTCCTCGAGGACCCGGTTGCTTAAAACTCAGGCTAACCGTTAATCACGTAACCTAGCGGTTTTAAATACATGTTATCGTGACCTAGTCGCTATTGAATCACCCGTGCCTCCACATGGCACGACCACATCTTCTGACGTTCAAACCGAATATATTGGCTCCCAGTACCACACATTGCAAATCATTCATTTCATGCGCACTTATCATAATAGTGCAACCGTATACCACCTAGGTTGGGAAAAACCAATACGGGTTCCTTTCGATAAAGCTACATGTTGCATGCCTGACCTGTAGTTATACTCCCAGTCATTCTTAACGTAAGAGACAATCATTTTTCAGGATCCAACTCAAAACACATCAATTCCCTAGATGTATTCTTCTGTTAAGCTTTATATTTGCATAAACATAATATTGAGTATAAACTTACACGTAAATTAATTTATATATTTATAAAGTCATATTTACGCTTATTTTAACTTCCAAACCCTATTTCTGAGTTACTGTATCCATTTATTTTACTTGATATCACAAAACAACTTTTCATACATTCTAAAAAATAGCTAAATTAGGATTCTTCATAATGAAGAACATAAATTCAGGAATCTCAACGATCTCATATGAAAATCCAACAGCAAAAGGAAGGATTTTGTTACCTAGTCGAGCTCTCTCTCGTGTATGCAGTGCCTTATCGTGATTCATTTTCAGAAAAGGAAGCTCCTGAAATGATCCAATTTCATGTTCGTATCAAAAACACTAAAAATATGCCAAGAACGCGAAGAACAAACGAAAAACACGAAGAATGCGAAGAATGTGAAGAACACATGAAAAACACGAAGAACACAAAGAACATATTTTCTCTTAAAATTTCGGCAGAACTTCCTCTTATATAGGATCATATTTCAGGAAAATTTCAGCAGAATTTTCCCTTATAATGGGAAATATTTCTAGAAAAATTTCGACAGAGTTTCCCCTTATATCGGGACATATTTATATAAAAATTTTGGCAGAGTTTCCCCTTATATCGAGACATATTTTAAAAGAAAAATGGGAAAGAGTTTCCTTTATAAAATCATCAAGAGGAAACAATAACGAAACTGAAAGAATATACTCAAACAACAAGAGATGAAGAATCGATAGACACCACGCATCTTAGGTGAGTGAATGTGTGACGAATCACAGGGTTCACTGACGTGCATAGCCGCCTACACCTAAATAGGGTATTACACAGATTTCTCCATCAAAACAACTATAAAAGCAGAACTGAAAGAATAAAACCATAAGCGATAGAGAATAGTTAGACACCACATGTCTTAGGTGAGTGAATGTGTGATGAATCACAGAGTTCACTGACGTGCATAGTCGCCAGCACCTAAGTAGGGTATTACACAGATTTCTCCTCGAACCACAACAGAAAACGAATCAGAAAGAAAGATGAATTGAAAATAAAGATTAGAAGAAAAGAGGATGAATCGAAAGCCTAGTTTACGAAGCAAACTAAGAGAGGATCATACCTTTCTCCTCATCGTTCTCCCTATAGTGCTTCGCTAGTGCTCTTTCCCCGCCTCCCACTCCTTCTCAACCCTAGCCCTTGGGATGGTGGTGGTAGTGGAAATCGCAGAGAATGAATGGGTGGGGGAGTATTTATAGGCTTCAGAAAACCGTTAACCATGGTTAGAAAACCATAGTTTAGACCTTAACCGCAGTTAGCGACCCTTGGTTTTAGCCCATGGTTTTGGCCAAAACTTATCCCAAACTTAGGGCTTAAGTTAGAAAATTCCAGAAGTTTCTACATTCGCTAATGATGTTTAATTAGCGCTATCAAGATTAACTTTTACTAATCATGATTTAACCTTCACGGTTTACGCTTAACTTTTGCTAACCATTGATTTGGTCATTATTGATACCCAATCCATCATTAGTTTCTTTAACCATGTTTAATTAGTCTTATTGATGGTCATTATGGGTTAATGATGTCTTAAACCTCTTTACTTCTCTTTCGTCCGAAAATCATAATAATTTCAAACGAAATCTGATTCACAAGAAAGGAATTCCGTTAGTTTCCTCTTGACAAGCTGGATCTTATGATATAGGATCTGAGAGAAACCAAATTAAAGGTTTTACAATTATAACAACCTTAAAAGAAGTCTTGTTCTCGAGACTAGAATAACAGACATAACGATCTTAAAGAGGATTGAAACTATAACAACCTTAAAGAGAATGAACGTCATTTCATTTATAATGAAGATATACACAATATATAGTGTTATCATTCATATAAGTACAAGTATTTTTCTCTCATTTCTAGCTCTGATTCTTGTGTGGCTTCTTCAAACTCTTGATTATGCCACAATACTTTAACTAGATGTACCTCTTTGTTCTTCAACTTCTTGATATCCCTGTCAAGTATTTGCACAGATATTTCTAGGTATGTCAAGTCTGTTTCAACATGTAGATCATCATAGCTTATTTTATGCTCAGGATCCTTAATATACTTTCTCAGATTTGATACATGAAAAACATCATGTATTTCCGAAAGATGTGAAGTAAGTGCAAGTTTATATGCCACTTTTCCAATCCATTGAATAATTTCAAACGGACCCACGAACCTGGGTGCTAACTTCCCATGCAAATCAAACCTCTTAACTCCCTTCATAGGCGATACTTTAAGAAATACAAAGTCACCCACCTCAAACGCAAGGTCTCTTTGCCCAATATTACTATATCTTTTGTGGTGATTTTGAGCAGTCAATAGTCTTTTTCAAGCAAGCTCTACAGCTTCCCGTGTCTCTTGCAGTCTATCTGAATCATAAAGGTTATTTATCCCGACCTCTTGCCAACACAAAGGAGTAGTACAACTACGTCTATAAAGTGATTCAAATGATGCCATGCTAATACTTGTATGGTAACTATTGTTGTATGTGAATTCTGCAAGAGGCAAATGTTTCAACCATGATCCTTTACATTCTAAGGCACATGCTCGTAACATATCCTCTAAAGTATGAATAATACGTTTTGATTGACCATCTGTTTGTGGATGATATGCTGTGTTCAAGCATAGTTATGTGCCTAAGGCTTTCATGAAGTTCTCCCAGTGGTGTGAGGTGAATTGTGAATCTCGATTGGAAACTACTTCCTTTGGGATACCATGGAGGCGGATCACATGTGTAATATATAACTCAGCAAGCTAATCTGGAGTGAAAGATGAACTTATTGGAATAAAGTGTGCTACCTTGGTCTGAGATCTATTATAACCCAGATACTATCTTTACCACCAGTCGTCTGAGATAAATCAGTAACGAAGTCCATGAAAATGCTTTTCCATTTCCACTCAGATATGGGAAGGGGTTGTAACAATCCCAGTGGCTTTTGGTGTGAAAATTTTACATGTTGAAAAGTGAAACATGGATTCACAAACTCAGCAACATCTTTCTTCATTCCCGGCCACTAAAAGTATGAATGAAGATCCTTATACATTTTCGTAATTCCTAGATGAATAGACAATCTAGAGCAATGCGCTTCACGTAAGATGCCCTTCCTCAGTTCAGGTGTGTCTGGTACACAAGCTCTGTAATGGTTATATAGTAACCCACCTTGTATCTGGAATCCCTCTATCTCATTCTTCTCAAGTTGTTGTCTCAAGTTTTTAAGGACTAGATCATCCTCCTATCCTTTCTTTATTCTACCTAGATCTATGGTTTGCATCGGTGAGGAATAATTATAGTATCGGCACTACTATCAAATGGTTTCCATTCACTTAACGTTGATAGTAAACCCCAGAAGTGGATAACACTCACCAACCTAAGTGAATAAGTTCTTCTGCTAAGTGTATCTACTACGACATTCCTCTTACCAGGGTGGTAGGAGATGGGCAATCATAATCATTCAACAACTCTAGCCACCATCTCTGTCTCATATTGAGCTCCTTCTAATCAAACAGATATTTCAAGCTTTTATGACCGGTGAAGATTTCAAAAGTAATACCATAGAGATAGTGTCTCCCTATCTTTAAAGCAAAAACTACAGCAGCTAATTTAAGGTCATGTGTTGGGTAGTTCTTCTCTGTGTCATGAGCTGTCGTGATGCATACGCAACTACCTTACCATGTTGCATAAGAACTGTCCTAAGTCTTTCTTTAGATGCGCCAGTGTACACTGTAACCCTTCACTCCTAGAGGGTAGAGTAAGGATAGGTGCAGATGTTAGGCACATTTTCAGTGTCTTGAAAACTAGTTTCACATGCATCGGACCATATGAATGGAACTTCCTTCTGAATCAGCCTAGTCATTGGCAATACTATTCGTGAAAAGTCCTTCACAAATCTTCTATAATATCCAACTAATCCAAGAAAAGATCGTATTTTCGTGATAGTCTTCGGGTGTTCCCAACTCATCACTGCACTTACCTTTTGTAGGATCAACTGATATACCTTGCTCAGAAATAACATGGCCTAAGAAAGATACTTCAGATAGCCAGAAGTCACATTTGCTATATTTAGCATATAGTTTGTTCTTACTTAGAGTTTCAAGTGCTCGCCTGAGATGGTATTCATGCAGATACTTATCTTTGGAGTAAATAAGCACCTCCTCAATAAAGACTACTACAAAGTGATCTAAGAAGTCCTTGAATACTCTATTCATGAGATCCATGAAGGCTGCTGGGGTATTTGTTAGTCCAAAAGGCATAACTAAGAATTCATAATGTCCATATCTAGTTCGAAAGGCTGTCTTGGGGATATCCGCATCTTTTATCTTCAACTGATGGTATCCAGATCTTAAATCAATCTTGAAATACACAATCGAACCCTGTAACTGGTCAAAGAGATCATCTATTCTTGACAGTAGATACTTATTCTCTATTGTCCTCTTGTTTAGCTATATATAGTCAATGCACAACCGCATCGACCCATCCTTCTTCCATACAAACAAAACAGGTGCATCCCATGGTGAAGTATTAGGATGAATGAAGCTTTTGTCTAATAGTTCTTGTAATTGTACTTTAACTCCCTTAACTCCACCGATGCCATCCTATATGGAGGAATAGAGATAGGCTAAGTATTGGGTGTGAGAGAGATTTCAAATTCAATCTCTCGCTTAGGTGGTAATCTAGGTAAGTCGTCTGGAAATACATCAGGAAACTCACACAGTATAGGCACATCTTCTATCATTCTATCTGGCCCTAATGTAGTGGATACATAATCTAAATAACCTTGGCACCCTTGATCTAACAATTATTGTGCCTCTAAGGAAGAGATGTATTCGACATTATCATTGGATGTCTTTCCAATGAACTAGAACTCTACCAAGTTAGGAAGGTAAAAGTTACTATCTTCTAAAAATAGACAAGGAATGCATGATGCCTTTCTAGCCAGTCCATCCCTAGGATGAGATAAAAGTAATTCATTTCGATAAGTAGCAGGTAAGAAGGTGACTGATGTCAAACAATCTGTTCCATACAATCATCTAAGATCTTCTTGAATTATAATTGACCTCTTGGTTCCTTACTCAGATGATGATTTTGTGATTTTATCGGAATCTTATCCATACAATAGGGATCAAATATTCCTCTTCTTTTAGTTTCTTTTTATGTACCTATGAAGCACCTCCTCCACTATCCCTCCAAATGAAGTAGGGGCAAATAAATTCTTTGGACTGATGTTATAAAGACTCTTTCTTATGAGGGTGAATAGAATCCTTAACTCTAGCATCCACGGGTCTGAATGATTTTGATCTCTCATTGTGGAATTAAGTCTTCATTCTAGTGCCTATTACCTTTAACCCATCTCATGGGTCCTCACTATCATAACCACTAATTGCCTAAACATATCTTGGTCTGCCATGATCCTGGGATGAATTAAGGCCAGAGGTTGGGTCCTATACATTTTTGCATGATGTACATAAGGGACAATGACTTGTGAATGGTACTTCAGTCACTTACTAAGATCAAAGGATCTTAAAGCAACCTTAGTTTCTGAACACCACTCATAGTTATCAATTACTGAGAAAATTACTGGAGTAACCAGGCTTTGATACCAAACTGTCACGATCCCAATTCCGGACCGTCGAATCCTCCCATATCTGGATATGGTTACTCAACAATAATTTATCAGCAATCACAACTAACATTCAGAAACAGACTGCAAATACAAATACTCAAAAGAAAGTATTCCAACACTTTTCCATTCACAAAATAAAGTTCACATAATACATTATCCCACTATAACCATTTACATGTACATCCTCTTGAAAAGAAAATACACAACAAGGTTACTAACTACCTTACAGAGAAAAGCTACCGTGGCTAGTTGGATGACTATATTAGCTTACTAGATTATTAAAGTCCTTACGATGGCTCATCGACACATGTTGGGTTTTTCATAAATTATAAAATAACAATTAGCAAGTGCTAAGTAACGAAGAAGAGAAAAGTAAACAATTGTGTAATTTTTCAAAAAGTTATTTGCACAAAAAGTTTCATTTATTCTCATTAGTTTAAGTCCCATTATTCCAAATCAGTGATTAGTCTAGGGAACCACACCATTCTTGGACTCCGAAGCTGTGGATACTTCGGGATTGGAGATTGCGTTGATCTGGTGAGCTTATACTGCCGCACGCCACCTCAATCAATCCTCCAATACTACCCTGACAATTTCCTTTTTCTTTTATTAATCAGGGTCTTAAATCCTTATCCTGGAAAACAAAGGAGCACAACGTCCTCAAGGACCCGTTTGCTTAAAACCTCAGGCTAGCCATTAATCACATAACCTAGCAGTTTTAAATACATGTTATCGTGACCTAGTCGCTATTGAACCACCCGTGCCTCCACATGGCACGACCACATCTTCCGTTGTTCAATCCGAATATATTGGCTCCCAGTACCACGCGTTGCAAATCATTCATTTCGTGTGCACTTATCATAGAAAGGCAACCGTGTACCACCTAGGTAGGGCAAAACCAATACGGGTTCCTTCTGACAAACCAACAGGTTGCATGCATGACCTGTATTTCTACTTACAGTTATTCTTAACGTAAGACAATTCTTTTTCAGGATCCAACTCAAAACACATCAATTTCCATTATGTAATTCCTCCGTTAAGCTTTATATTCGCATAAACATAATACTAAGTATAGACTTACACATAAATTAATTTATATATTTATAAAGTCATATTTATGCTCATTTTAACTTCCAAATCCTTACTTTCACAGCCACTGCACCCATTCGATGCTTAGACCTTATTTTAGTTGAAATCACAAAGCTATTTTTCATACTTTCTCAAAAATAGCCAAATTAGGATTCTTCGTAACGAAGAAAATAAAGTCAGGAATCTCAACGATCTCATATGAAAACCCAACAACAAAAGGAAGGATTTCGTTACTAATCAAGCTCTCTCTCTCTAGTGTATGCAGTATTTATTGTGATTCGTTTTCGGAAAAGGATGATTTATAGCTCCTAAAACGATCGAATTTCATGTTCGTATCAAAAACACTAAATACATGTCAAGAACATGAAGAACGAACGAAGAGTACAAAGAACGTAAAGTATACCTGAAGAACACAAAGAATGCGAAGAACATATTTTTTCTTAAAATTTCAGCAGAAATTCCCCTTATATAGGGTGATATTTTTAGGAAAATTTCAGCAGAGTTTCCCATTATACTGGGAAATATTTCCAGAAAAATTTTGGCAGAGTTTCCCCTTATATCATGACATATTTCTATAAAAATTTCAGCAGAGTTTCTCCTTATATCGAGACATATTTTAAAAGAAAAATGGAAAGAGTTTCCTCTATAAAATCATCAAGAGGAAACAATACCGAAACTAAAAGAATATACTCAAATAACAAGAGATGAAGAATGGGTAGACACCACGCGTCTTACATGAGTGAATGTGTGACGAATCACAGGGTTCACTGATGTGCATAAACTCATGCACCTACATAGTGTATTATACAATTTTATCCATCAAAACAACTACAAAAGCGTAACTGAAAGAATAAAACCATAAACGATAGAGAATCGGTAGACACCACGCGTCTTAGGTTAGTGAATGTGTGATGAATCACAGGGTTTACTGACGTGCATAGTCGCCCACACTTAAGTAGGGTGTTACACAAATTTCTCCTGGAACCACAACAGAAAATGAATCGGAAAGAAAGATGAATCGAAAACAAAGCTTGTATGAAAAGAGGATAAATCGAAAGCCTAGCTTACAAAGCAAACTAAGAGAGGATCATACCTTCCTCCTCGTACTCCCGGCAGTGCTTCGCTAGCGCTCTTTCCTCGCCTCTCACTCCTTCTCCCAACCTCTCAATCCTTGCCCTTGGGGTGGTAGAGGTAGTGGAAATCATTGAGAATAAATGGGTAGGGGGTATTTATAGGCTTCAGAAAACCACTAACTATGGTTAGAAAACTATAGTTTAGACCTTGACTGTTGTTAGCAGACCATGATTTTGGCCCGTGGTTCCCAAACTTAGGGCTTAAGTTAGAACATTCCAGAAGTTTCTCGATTCGCTAATGACATTTAATTAGCGTTAATCACGATCAATTTTTACTAATCACGATCCATTCTTTGCGACTTACGCTTAACTTTCGGTAACCATTGATTAGTATTTGCTAATGGTCATTAATGATACCCAATCGATTATTATTTATTTAACCATGTTTAATTAGTCTTAATGACGGTCATTACATGTTAATGACGTCTTAAACCTCTTTACTTCTCTTTATTCCAAAAATCACAACAACTCCAAATGAAGTCTGATTCATACGAAATAAATTCCTTAGTTTCCTCTTGACGAGCCAGATCTTATGATATAGGATTCGAGAGAGAACAGGTTCAATGCTTTACAGTGACCTTTCTCCTCTATATATAAAAAAACTTCTTCCTCTGAGCTTCAGGCCCTATCCACCATAATATCCTTCTTTCACCACCGAGTTCGGAGAGAGAGAGAGAGCATTGTGAGGGAGATAGGCTCCTTCGTCAAGCTCCATCGGGCTCCGTTCTAGTTGTAGAGGGTCGACGTGATCATTCACCGACGTGCGGCTGCCGCTCCGCCACGGGAATCCTCTAGCCTCTATTCGTTGGGGCCATAACACATCAGAGTTTCGACGAGCTTCGATTTCCCAGGCACCTCATACATCATCCATCGTTCGTCCATCATGGATCCAGGTTAGGTTTTCAAGTTCCTCTTTCTTCTCCATTTCTTATCCTCAATTTCCTCTCTTCTCCTTTATTTTCTCTGCAAATCGATCCCAAGCCATCTCCTATCAACATAGATTCCATTATCTATTTTGAAACCTTGTCTGTTCCCGTCTATCCCTCAAACCTAATCATCTCCAGTGACATCACATCGAAGCTCCACCTCTCTTCCTCCACCTTTGCTGAGAGGCTCCGTTCACCCTTATATGTTTACATTTGAACCGAGGCTTCGAATTCGAGTCATTTTGTCGATTGTAAGTCCTTATCATCAATATGACATCCGATTCATATGTGGAGATCCATTCGATCACGTGAGGAAAATCAGTGATCGAACACTAGTTTAAGATAGATAAGCACCTACTAGCGGTCCTCGACATCTGCAAGTTTGAGGCACTTCAAATCATAGTCACGAGCCATGATGAACTACATGAAGCACCGACTCGAGATGCACGACTATTAGATCTGCATCAAGAACAGCTTCTCATGGACTGTCAGCCGCACGTCTATATATCAGAGATCGATCGACTCGCATCGCTTGTAGATCCAAAGACCACTTGACTTCGATCGAGCTTCAATCGATCTGCCACCCTAGAGCCATACCTTGAAAAGGGTGAAGACAATGAAGGACATGAGCCGAGTACCAGATTGTGTCGACGTCATACGATGAGAAGATAAGAATCAAGCTAAGTCGTTCTAGTGTGCTTTGATTGCAGTCATTAAATCAAACTCCACCAGACCTGATCAGTTCATGGACCATCTCTTAAGTGAGCACGTGACATGTGCGTGCTAGATATATTTTTGGTGCAATTGCATTCTTTTTCCCTTAGTTTAAATAATATCAAACGGGTCCCTACTAGCTCCAGGCACGCGAGACGGATCGCATTTGAGTCCCTCGAACTTCCGCATTTTCTGTGTAGGTTCAGGTGCATTTCCGATCACATGGAGAGTTACGTGCCCTGTTGCAACCTGTGCGTGACTACCACTACGGCTTGCTTTTATTTTTGTGCCCCCTTACTTTCTAGCTAATTATAAATTAGTCCCTATTCCAGTATATTAAATAATACATATTACATTTGTATAAAGCCAAATAAAAAATATTAAAATCAAATAAAAACACATAGAAATACTATTTAATATACTATATACACTATAAATAGAATTATAAAAATATTATCATTTAATATTTTTCCATAAATACAAAAAATACACATACAAATTTCTAAAATACATAAAAAATATACATCCTAAAAATTCCACAAAATTATACTCAATCTATTTTAATATATTCTCAATAGTAAATAAAAAAGTAAAAATTAAATATTAGAACAATTAAAAAATCTAAAAATACACCAAAACGTATAAAAATCGTAACTAATTCATAAAATACATTCTTTTAAAGGTATTTTCATATTATAAATTATAAAATAAAATCAAAATATTTATCTCACTGTTTATTATTTTAAAAAATAAAAATACTTCCATGATTTCACTATTAAATATTGTTTTCACTTTAGACTCATTTAAAATCGAATACACATTCTAAAAATTACCTAAAAAACATAAAATAATAAAAATAATAAAAATAATATGAAATATAAAATTAAATACAAAATTATAGACTCATATCTATAGGTCTTTACATATATGTACATAAAACAACTTTAAAACAATGCAAAACATTAAAACAAAATAATAAAAATAAGAATCATTAAAAAATCATATACCTAGATCACTCCACTACCTCTGCTTTAGTCTCTATAGTTTGCCTTCCTGAGTTCAGTGCTTCTGTACTTACTATATACGCAAGTTTATGAGTATAATAAAAAACAATAATTTTTATGAATAATGTTTGGTCGACACAACGACGTTGTCTATCTCTTTTAGATGACGAGAAAAAACGTGCAATTTCAACCATAAAAATATAGCTCTCTGGGCTTTGTGTTTGTATTATGTATATGCATAATATTTGGGGCAATATGCAATGTGTTCTTTTATCTTGTAAGGTTGTTTGTATGTATAGCTAGATTTGTTGCAATTTAACTGAGATGGTACAATTAGCTATAATGGTATCTATCGTAACATCTACAAAATGATAATTTTGGATGCAGTATTTATATTAGACAACTTGAAAAGCATTACAGTTATTTTATTCGAATATATACTTTTTACAGCATTATTATCTTCCAAAACCTCTTCCAAGTTATTTGGATAATTCATTCTACTTATTTCAAAATTAGCATAATATTTTCTTTCCAACGTGCTTAAGCTATACTCGTTGAATCTAAGATTATTTTGAGTTTAGGATCATCCCTCTCATATTTGAATCATAACACTAGTTGGAGGTTTTGCCATCTTATTTCACATTTGGGATCTTTTGATAAACTTTTGTATTTCATATTAATGGTAGGGTTTACAAAAAAATGGCAACATATTAATGGGAAGATGATTTACTTTTGTATACGATAACAATGGTTGTTCGTATATAGACCAATATTATACACATTAATGGTTTTCGATTGAGACTATAATTTCGGATCAGTGTGGTGTTGATGAACAAAATCGATGATGGGTGATTTCATGCAATACTTGATATATACTTGATATAAGGAGGTTTGGATAAAACATGTTTTCTTATGAATAAAATATATTATAGAAGAACTATTGTTGGAAAATTTTATGCATTACATGATTAAATAAGCTAAGATAATATGATTTAGAGAGTTGTAGTGTTTTGGCCTCGAGTATCGAGATGGGTTGTGAGAAGAAGCATAGCGAGATCCATTGACACTATATTTAAGATGTAGCGCCTAAAGAAGGAAATCAAGATAACATCTATCCTTACAAGTGATATGTGAGCTCATTCCTTTATTACATTAATTCTAACAGGAATGTAGATAAAACATGTTGATTCAACGAGACTTGAGATTGATTGAGTCGAATGGACAATATCATGAATAATGATCCTTAGATCTCTAAGAAAATAGACACTTCTCCATTTAAGACAAGTGGAAGATCTTGGATTGCTACAAGATGATCTTCAATGGTCATGAGTATATATGTCAAGTATGATAATATGAATATCGTAACATCTACTTTGTAGGAAGAGATATTATATAATCTTCGGGCAGCTATTTAGGAGTGTATAGGTTAAAATAGTTGGTATATGGATGATCTTCCTCACAGAAAACACACAAGAAGAAATACTTGAAATTGTATCATTAGAGAAAAATGTACACTTTCGAAGTTTGAACTCTTTAAACATTTAAAAATAAAGAAAAAAATCTGTGACCAGAGATGAGCTGTTATATTTAACTTAAACGTAGGGTTACAAAGAAACTATTCACATAAATACCTTATTCATTATTTAAAAAAACTACCACAAATGTGTTTACCTTTTGTTTTTATCAATACTTGTAATTATCTACTTATATTCAAACTTAAAAAGTAATAAAATGATCCTATGGAGAATATGGTCATAAATCTATAATAGAAGACGCGGACAACAACCGAATTCATTTCCTTCGTATGCATATGGCAGACGTATCTACCGTTAGATATAAAAGGGACGAAACCTAGCTAGGAAGTCAAGATAACAATATATACCTATGAAACTGTATTACTAGAAGAATCGAACAATCATGAAGAGAGAGAGAGAGAGAGAGAGAGAGTCAATGGATGTTGCAGTTCTAGTCCTCATAACATTTCACGTAGCCCGTTCCTTTCGAGGATAGGTAATATGAATATCCCTATCAGATGCGTATGTATCTACAGTATATCCACGTTCTCCGAGCTCGCACATTAATGGATACCTGTCAAGGGATGGGTTGCACCTGCGGGAAAGGGAAGGAGAAGGCTGTCACGCGCTGGGCGTCACCTGTCCAATTTATATGTGCAGCGAGTCAGCACAGGCTCAGCCCTTCTTCAATGGCCATTACTGCATGCACATGTCATCGCACGCATTGGCTGTGCATTTAAATGCTGCGTACCTCCAGATTTGCGCCCATGAGGTGGTGGCAAATGTGCCTCAAATCAAGTGCCTGTCATCGCTTGTGGAGATTGAAACCAAAATTGGACTCTTTTGCTTCTCCATGTTGCTTGATTTTTTTTTGGTAAGTAAGGTAAACTATATATTTCCAAAAAGCCAAAAGCTATTACATACAAAAAATGAGGCTAAATGCTATAGCCATGGATGCACTAGGCAACATGAATGCGATGTTACAGCACAGAAAATTCACACCCTACGGTGGTGATTAAGGAGTCTAAAACATTGCAAAATCTCCTGAATGATGTATTGCGGTGGCAGGGCGCGGGAGGAGTTCCAATTGCGGTTGCGTTCGCGCCAGATATGCCAAACCACCAACACGAGAAGAGTAGAGGAATTGGATATGATCCTGGGGTTGGCGATGTTGAGAATCCAGGAGATAATGTCACCAAGGAGGCCCGAAGGGGGGCCTGGAGAGCTAAAGCGCAGCAGCAGCCACGCCAAATCGTCGAGGAGTACGTGCAAGATAACAGCAAATGCTCATGCGTTTCCACATCGTCGGAACAAAGATAGCACATATCAAGGTTGCTCGAGCCAAAGGCACAAAGTCTGTCCAGTGTCGGAAGTCGACCAAGTAAAGCTCTGTAAAGAGTGAAAGCACAGCGGGGAGGAGAACGCTTATCCCAAACAACCGTGAACCAAGCTTTCGGGGTGTCCCACTGACGGAGAAGCTCAATAGCACCGTGGAAAGAGAAGCCATCTGCGGAGAAGATCCAAGTAGGGGAAGGGAAATCTTCATGGATAGCCGCATGCAAGGGGTCACGTCCAGCCAGCATTGCCTTCCAAATTCTTGAAGACGTGGGAGTGGGGTTGCAGTCCCAAAAGGAGGTATTTTGGAGGTACTTAGAACGAAAGAAAGTGGCCCAGATTGAAGTTCCGGCCTTGAGGAGCCTCCAAATCCAGGACGCAATCATAGCGGCCCTCAAAGAGACAAACGTCATGAGACCCAAACCCCCCTCCATCTTAGGTAGACAAAGCCTATGCCAAGCTATATCATGCCTCCTACGGCCCTACAGAAATTGGGCACACAGCCCATCGATGCGCCGCACAGTAGTGATAGGGAGGAGGATCCCCGCAGACCAGTAAAGAAAAATCCCACGTATGACAGTGTTGATGAGCTGAGCCCTACCTGCCATGGAAAGACATTTAGAGTTCCAGCCATTAGTTAGAAGTCTGATCCTGTCTTCCAAGAGTCTGGAATCCGCCGAACGGAAGGACGAAGTAAGCGGAAGACCAAGATACTTTGTTGGTAAATTTTGCTGTAGCATGCCCATGCGCAAGGTGATAGCAAACTCCAGGGATGCACGTTTGGGCCTAAAGATCTTGCTTTTCTTGGGATTGAATTTCAGACCCGAGATGACCTCAAATTGAACCAAAATTTCTTTGACAGCCATAAGAGAATGCATCGAGCCCTTACAGAAGATGAGTAGGTCATCGGCATATATAAGATGCGTTGGCGCCAGATTCCGACCCCGACCCATTCGAAGGAAGCGCCCGTCAACAGCCGCGGAGTCCAACATGGAGGAGAGGGACTCCATTCCAATCGTAAAAAGTAGTGGATTTAGGGGGTCACCTTGACGAAGTCCACGAGTGCCTTTAAACATACCATGGGGAGCACCGTTTACAAGCACCGAGAAAGACGTAGTGGATATGCAGTTGTCTATCCAAGAAACCCATTTACGGCAGAAACCCATGCCCAAGAGAGCCTCCAGCAAAAAGGCATGATTCATTGAATCAAAGGCCTTTGAAAGATCGATTTTAAGGCAAACTTTGTTCCTTGAGGCCCTCCTTTCAAAACCATGCAGCAGTTCATTGGCCAGCCGGATATTGTCGCCAATACATCTCCCTTTTATGAACGCGGACTGATTGTGCGAGATTAGAGAAGGGAGTACAGCTGCAAGACGTTTCGCCAAAATCTTGGCGAAAATCTTGTATATGACATTACAACCAGAAATTGGCCGGTAGTCAGCAATGGAGGCCGGTGTTTGGGTCTTGGGTATGAGGGTAAGAAAGGTATGGTTAACCTCCCTTACCATCTTACCACCCACAAACAGGAAATTCATAGCAGCAATAACTTCATTTTTAATCAAGGGCCAGTTAAGCTTAAGGAAAAGCGCATTGAACCCATCAGGGCCAGGGGCTTTGGACGACCCAATGGAGGAGAGAGCATCCCAGATTTCAGGCACCTCAAAAGGCCTGACCATCCACTCATTAGCACTTTCAGTAAGCCTCCATTTGGATGGAGGCGGCGGTAGTCGTTGGGAGTCAATAGTGGTCGGTGACAGAAGCCCTTGAAAGTATGTAACAGCCGCATCCGCCACCTCATTGTGACAATCTACCACATTGCCATTCGGGTCCAGGATATTGGTGATATAATTTCTGGCCCACCGGACCTTGGTTGAGAGGTGGAAGAAACGAGTATTACGGTCACCAAGATTGAGCCAATCAACACGGCTCTTTTGCCGCCAAACATATTCGAGATCTTCATCAAGCATAGTCAAGTGGTTTTTGACATTCGCATCATGTTGGACAAGGTAGGGGTCAAGAGGAGAAGCCCCAAGAACATCCGAATCGACCTCCATAAATGACTTGGCAAGTTTATAATCCTTCAAAACATTTGCCTCCATCGCAGCCCATTTCTTTAGAGAGAGCTTAACGTTCTTAAGCTTACGTGCAAGTATGTATAGGGGGTTACCAGATACTGGTAAGTCCCAGCCTCTACGAACAGCGTCCTGATAACCCGGGCGATGGATCCAATAGTCGAAGCAACGAAAGGGAGTGCGCTTCGCCGGGGAGTAACAAAGAGCAACCCACATCATCATATGATCCGAAAGATGTAGTGGAGAATATCAGAGCTTAATTGTAGGGAGAATTGTAATAAGATCCTCGTTGACCAGGGCCCGGTCCAGGCGAGCCACAATCCGACCAGGACCCAAGGAGGAATTGGACCAAGACCAGTGGTTACCAGTAGCCTCCAGATCTGACAAGCCACAATCATCCAGGCAGTTGTTGAAATCATCCATGGGGCCACGTGCTGCTAAGCGGCCCCCAAGCCTTTCCGAAGAGTATCTGACAACGTTAAAGTCACCCAAGACAAGCCATGGCCCATCAACACGCGAGCTAATGTCATGAAGATGACGCCATAGCTCCTTTCTTAAGTTTGAACAATTTTCTCCGTAAATAATGGACAAATAGATCACAAAACCGCCAATGCCGGTACAACGCATAGTAATGCATTGTGCGTGCGAGCCAACAGTAACGCACGTCCAGGAGCAAGACTTCCAAAGGAAGTAAATTCTTCCCAGATCCGTACTGTTA
Source organism: Ottelia alismoides (assembly GCA_037367405.1). Lineage (NCBI taxonomy): Eukaryota > Viridiplantae > Streptophyta > Magnoliopsida > Alismatales > Hydrocharitaceae > Ottelia > Ottelia alismoides. The sequence continues at coordinate 642,214 of JAZKJV010003904.1, forward strand.
TGAATACAATCCCAACCCGCAGGGATCGAGTCTGCAAATTTGCGACGGTTGTTCGGCCTTATTTTTGTTTCGACAAGGCCAATGAGCTCCGCGTTCTTAGAGAGGAATTCCTTCATCATGTTTTTAAACTTCCTGGGCTTATTAAGCCCCCTGGTATTGCATACGACCACTGACATTAAGTGGATTTTTTGGATGGCCCTGGCAGGCCTTCTTTTTTGCTAAGAGCCCTTGTGGCTTTCTTTTTCTTATGTGAAGCTGTTAGCCATGATTGGTTAACCTCGGCCACCTTCAAATTTCTAGGATCCACAGAATTCAGTTGTGAGCCCACCTCAGTCATGGGCCTGTTGAGATCAAAGGAATTGAGGAAGGTGTCTGGCGATTCCGAGGTAGCCGTTTTCCTGCTTGTGGATGCCATCCTGTGGAGGATGTGTCTAGAACCAAACGGGAAGGAGGAGTGGGCCTTGGCTACAGACTTGCTTCCGTTGGAGGGCCTGCCATTGACATGGGACCTTTTATGTGGTTTCAAGGGGGGCTTCTCTGAGAAGCAGTTGTCTTTGGCAGCGGAGAGCGGAGGGTTCCCCACGGCTTCCTCAGTATCGGTGACCGAAATGAGGACATGGTTGAGCTCCAGTGAGAGCCCCTCCTCCGCAACAGCAGGCGGATTCTCGGAAGAAGGAGGCTCATTTGCACCACCAGCGTGATGTTCAGCTGAGATCTGGGTAGAAGTGCCATGGTCAAGGTCCGGAACATCCGATATGGGATGTTTGGTCGAAGCCCTAACTGTGAAAGGGCAGTTTACGGAATTATGCCCAAAGGCAATGCAATTATCACAGCGTGGAGGTATCCATTCGAGTTCGACATCAATGTCCTGCCGAGCACCCGAGAAGAAAACCAGGGAGATAGACTTAGGTATGATCGATGACGCATGAATAGAGACGCAACATCGAGCGTAATCCAGGTTTCTACCCGAAGCTGTCGCGGCATCCATGAATAACGGGGTTCCGAGCATGCTAGCAAGCTTATTAAGCACAATTTCAGTACAGTGGCCAAAGTTGAGGCCATGGAATCGGACCCACAGCGGTATCTCCGAAAGTAAATCCCGCTCCAGACAAGCCGCAGATTCCCATTTTCGAATAACCATAAACCAGCCTTGGAATAGCCAAGGTCTAGCTGCGATTATGCGATCACAATCATCCGAATGTTAAAGTTTGAGATAAAAGTAGCCATTGGGTCGCGGTACAAGCTTGAAAGGACCCACGGGCCTCCATACTTTCTCAATGAAGGAGATAAGATGTTTTAGGAAGGGGCGCTTACCGAGCACGTAGAAGATAATGGTGTTTTCCCAGATACCGTCGATGGTCCGAGATTCCTCCTCTGAGACAAAGGCGACCTTCTCTTCGTTGAGAAGGATGGGTGGTGAGAAGGTAAGGGGGCGCGTCGCAGAGGCCGGTGTAGGTTCTGAGACGCAGATCTCCTTCCACGAAGGTTTAGGAATACCCTCAGGTAGGGCAACGGAGTGAGATGGTGGTGGAAAGGGGAAAGGGGGGGGCGCATGTTGGTGGGATGGTATTTCGGGGTCAAGGTTCACCTCGAGGTTGGGCGGCGGCGGCGGATGCGGAGGGGGTTTCGAGGGGTTAGGGTTCATGGGATGCGGAGATGTTGCTTGATTCTTTATCAGTGATGCTGCTGCTTTGCAAGTGGGAGGAGGCCATCAAACTTTTGACAGAACCCACCTAACATTGAGTAATTTATCAGAGTTTTGGGATATATGAGAATGCATTCCCCCAAATTAATATCAACAAAAGGTGAGATCATTTGTGGAAGATGATATCACTGCCACAAATAGTATGATTCCTTCTTGACAGAGGAAAGTGTTACCAAAAGGAGGACCATACAAGGAGATAGGAGGATAAGGATGATCGGAACGTGCACCCGTTATCATAACTAGGAATAAGTGATGGATCACATAGCAACAAAGAAATTACGAATATAAATGGAGAGATAGTAATACCTCAAACATAGTCCCAAATCAAATGCTCATAAAGAGTAAACGTGAGTTATATAAGTAATGGAGGATAATTGATGAATCCATGATTCACATCCTTTATTCTTTTATTTTAGCAAAATTTCCTATACAAAATCCCTGTAAATATATATCAATACAATAAATTAACATTGTCCATGTATTTGTTAATATTGTACAATTAGCATTTTTTTCAAAAATAAAAGAATAAAAAAGAAAAGAAAAAAATAAGGACATATTTATGCAATAAATGCATATTGGCCTGAATCCCGAGAGAATGTCAAATATTATCCTGATCGACAAGGAATAAAGTGGGGAGAGATAGTATCCTTATATTATACATATTCATCACTATTCTTTTTATATATATCGTCTATTTTATCTCTAAATAAAATAGTCTCAAAATCAATAAATTCAATTTTCTTGATAAAATTTGTAAATAAAAGTATAAATAAAAAATAAAAATAAGTAGAAGGCATACAAATGCACTAACACTTATACTTGCATATATCTATTTATTTATTTCTTTTGTAAATAATTTCGATATATTTTACATTTTTTGACACTTGTACACACTCCTAATAAGTAAATAAAATTAAAATAAAACTCATAAAACACAATATAAATAAAAATAAAATCATCTTCTCATTGTATAAAGTACCATACATGTAAATATTATATATAACACCTATTTATTTGATACCTATAATTATTTTGTAAAATGAAATAAAAATACTTTATATCCCTTAAATTATTTTGTAAATAAATTAAATATTAAATTAATATATTTTTGTAAAAATAATAAAATAAAAATATATGTACGTAATATATAGGTATATGATACATGTACATAATACACTAATGATGTATAGAGCCTACTATGTTTATTATTAAAAATAATTAAAAAACATAGAGAAATAGTTTACAAAATAACTAATATTTACCGTGTTTACAACTTTTTTTATTTTAAACCCATTTATTATTTTTTATTTAATATTCTTTGATTTTGTATATTCATGCATTATGATTGGACCACCTGGGATTGTTGACCACGATCAATTGTTCCCCCAAGTCGGGTCAAACCCAACCCCCCCTTCGTTGGAGCCAACATCTCCCCCTTTTCCTTCCTGACTCCGAGTACTCCTGACCTCGATTCATGCACTCGATTCTTCACATAGAATCCACGATCATTGCAGATCCCTAGGTAGCGTCAGATACTCCTAGTGTTTCGCTTCTTCACTCGATCCTTCTAGACCCTGGAGAACCCTATAAATTATCTCCACCCACCTCCGTTACTCACCAGCTCGTTCCTCGTGCCTCCTCTCCTCCACTTGCATCTTCATGATTGTTACAGGGTTCTAGAGAAGCTTTTAGCAGCTCGGATCAGTGCTTGGTTGCACGTTGCTCATGTCGTGGCCAGAGATTCGTCGTGACAAGCTTCCTAGGACTTCCACCAGCTTGTTGAGGCCATAACCTTGCCTCCACGTTCGCCACAATTCACTGACCATTTCCACTTACTCAGGTACCTCTTTTCCTTTTCCATTTCGTCCTTTCACTTCAACTCCGTCTGTCAGCTACCGCCAGCCATATTAGCTTCGTCCCCTGGGTCTAAGATCCGTATCGCACATCCATCCGCACCGATCAAAGTCCCACTTCATCGTCCATCTCCTTACACAATCTGACCCCCCAACATCCTACTCACCAAAGATAGATTAGGATAGATGTCCTTCCTCCATTCTCGTTGGAGATCAACTTAGCACCCCCCGATGCTTCCCTTACTTTCAACCGTAATAACTTCTAGCCGAAGCATAGTCTTCGAGCCAAGATACTCCCTACAAGCTTGGGAGCATGAATGGAGCGTTTACAGACCCCAGTTGCTCAGGCAGAGTAGCTTCAGTTACTCCACTCCTCAGATCTTCATCTGATCATCCCTTACTCCATCATAACACTCCAGTTGACGCGCACCACTCCCTAAGATGTGTTGAGCCTCTCGTCTAGCCGAACAAAGCTGAGGAGCGCCAGCTATATCCGATCAAAACTCACCCAGCTTCATGTTCTTCCATAGCCCTTCATTTCCGTCAGATAAGGAGACTGCATTCCAGATGTAATCGAAATCATTGATCCATGCCCAAAAGCTAACAATCTCATCAACTATTTAGTAAATCGGCAGCGTACGTCCCAGACATTCTCTGAGCCATCAGATTTTTGTCTAGACGTCATCAACACCGTACATCATAGAGCTGTCATGCGCTTGCTATGTGGCCTGCCAAGGGGTATATTTCCCTTTTATCCATGTTTTCTGCTTTATTTCTCTTTAGTTTAATAAATGTAATAGGTAGTTAAAAACATTTTATAGTTTGGACCCTATACTTTATTTATTTGCACTTCAGTCCAGATGAGTCGGAGTCACGTGTGTCTTCATGTGTCTTTTTGGTATTTTTGTGAACATATTCCTGAGCTTTTATCTGGTTAATGAATTAGAACGTTATTTTCCATATTTGCAATTTTGCCCTCTCAACCTGAATTATGTGTGTCGCATAACTTCTCTGGATTATTTTCACCGAGGACCCCTGCATTTCTATTGAATGTTACTCTTAGGTCCCAAGACTTAAAATATTTGCAATTAGGTCCTTTGTTTATTATTTATTAATTGTTCTCTATTTTAATTACAATAAATATTAATCTGGCCTTAAAAATATCCAAAAAATCAGTATTAGCTCCCGCTAGTATCTAATTTAGGTGGTGATCTTTGTGTGCTAAATTTCTTTCATTATCTATTACTAAAAATTTAAAAATCAACCAAAAAGTTCATATTTGACTTATAAAAATCATGAAAGTTCAAAAACAGTTTTAAAAATTCCAAAAAAATTATTATCGACTTATTTCATCTTGTTCTAACTATTGAATAAATTTCAGCTAATCATCGTCTATAAAACCCTAAAAAAATTGCAAACACTTAAAACCTTATAAAAATCATATAAAATCAATAAACAATCAAAAATTGCATAAGTTTCTGATTATGTATATTTTCTTATAGTTTCTAATAAAAATAGCTCCCAGGAGTTTTGAGCATTTTTAGTACTTTTAGATTACAAAATTCTCATGATTGTGCAATGTTTATTTCTTTTATGAGTTTAAAATTTCAAAACATTTGAAAAATCCTCCAAAAAAACCTTTTAAACATTATGAAACTGATAAAACCCAAAAATATTTTTACTTGATTTTTTGTGCATTTTTATCCTATTTGAAAAGTTTAAAAAGAGGTGTTGGTGTGCATTTTCTTCCTTGTTCTTATTTGACTTATTTTGAAAATTAAAAATTTGCACCATTAAAAATAGAATAAAAATAGAATAAATAGAACAAAAGGAGGTGATGTGTGGACACACACCTAAAGATCGAATTCGGAATGATTCAACCAGAAAGAAAGTTGGTGTAGCTCCGATCGAGGATAAGATGCGAGAAAATCTCTTAAGATGGTTAGGACATTTGCAAAGAGGATCAGCTGATGCACCAGTTAGGAGTTGCGAGTGTTGGGATGTTGAGCCTGCTAAGAGAGGGCGAGGACGGCCCAAGAAGTGTTGGAAAGAGACCATACGAAGGGATCTTAGTTTTATGGATATACGCCCGGGATTGACCCAAGATAGATCTGAATGGAGGCGAGGAATCCATGTAGCCGACCCTACTTAATTTGGGAAAAGGCTTTGTCGTTGTTGTTGTTGTTGTTTGTCTTTGAGTCACCTTCCTAGTTTAATAATTATGTTCCTTGTGTTCAACCCTGGTCTCTATACCAAGTTAATAAAATAGCTATACCATGTTCTTGATTTGCTTGATATGTTCAGTTGAATAATATTCTCGATATTAGATCCGGCTGATTTAGGTGACAACGACATTGTTATTAATCAACTTAACCCTAGTTAGTCAGACGATCATCAGAATGGCATCGTTGCCGATGAGCACGACTAGGTAATTAGGATTTTTATCTTTTTTTTCTCATTTTATTTGTCTCAATTTTCTATAACTTCCTCTGACATATTTTTGTTTCACCTTTGTTGCGAGGGCGCCTGCCGAGCGAGGGAGGACATCTTTGTAGAGCTGACGCACTCGAGCGAGGTGGAGGCTAGTCGTTCTACACCGACCAATAGGGGAGAGCATCCGAGGAGAATCAGGAGGAGGAGGAGGAGACATTTATAGAAAATAGTTTCATTTTTCGTATTTATTTCGGAATAACTTGTGATAAATCAGAGGCTCTCTTTGAACAATTGGACTTTATTCAAGTCCTATTTCGTCGAGTGTCAGTGCACTCAGGGGACCTCACCGGATTTTCCACAGTTTTCATTGACTTTGTTTTTTTTTTGTTTTCTGTGTGTGAGCTAAAATTTTGATTTTTATTTGTTTGAGAGAGGTAGTGATTAGGTCCAAACACCTAAAAGAATATATGTTCCTATATAATTAATTGGACTTAGTCAAATAAATAAATTGTTAATTAATTAGGTTGAGACCACGTACTGCGAGAGGTCACATACAGTGCTAGCAAGACCCATTGAGACGGGCACCGAGCGGCCTCCAAGATCGGACCTTGGTCTCATTTTCGGATAACTACCACCTTGTTCTTCCCATAATAGGAGCTACTATTTAGGGTGATTTCTTTATGTATCATATAGGTAGTTTATTTTCTGTCTTTAAATTTATGTGCGTATAATATTACATGTAGACTAGTGGAGCAAGGTAAGCCTTATATCTCGTGCATGCATCATTGATTTTATCATGCATCAGTTTTTCCGTCATCCTCCCTCTATTTTCTGGACATAGGAAATAAACAGAAATCATAAAATTTGTTAGAGGTGTTCTTATACAAAAATACTAAAAAAAGTAATAACCCAATAAAATTGGGACAACTAAACAAACTCGGCCATAAAAATGGAATTGAAGGATCAAAAATATTGTTTTGGAGAGAGTAACCCCCTCATTATTTGATTTTATCTTCGGAGAGTTAAGCAACTAACACTATGATAAAGCCAACTTTAGATTCTCTTTAGACTATGGATTCTATAAAAAGGATTAGCTACTTTTCAGTGAGGGAATGTGGGTCGCTAGTAAACAATCTGCGTTTCCTTAGTGGAGTGGGCGGTTTAGAGGGCATTGCGTAAAGCTCCGTCCTCAAGTAATGGGTAGTCGAAATAAGTTTGTACTTATACCTATACTGGTTAGAAGTAGGTGCAACTAGTCCCAAGAATTTGGGCTAGTCTCCAGGGAAATTCGGGCACCTAACAATTCGTTAACTCATTTTTAAGATTGAATTATCAACAAACTCTAAAAGAGAAAATATTAACAACTGAGCTTTCACGGTCATCATCATGTTGAATTGGTAAATTGGGGGTTCAATTTCTTATCATTGTTTTCAGTCTAGATCTAATATTCCTAAATCCTCACATCACGATGATAAGTAGACGGTCTCTTAGGCTACCTCTAGTGGCACCAGTTCTCAGCACCCCAGTCCATTCATATAGGGCAACTTCAGAGAGCTCAGACCCGCTCTCTGAACCTAGGTTCGCTTCCAACCTATTCCCCCTTGACCCCCTTGAGGTACAACAAGAGCAGCCAGCATAGCTATATGTTCACTTGACAGAACATGTGCTCAGTTCCTTTGCCTTTGCAGTGATGAGAGAATTGATGAGTCACATACCTCTTCCTTTGTATTAGATCAGGTTGCCATCAACAACACCCTCTTAGAAACACTGGAGACCATGAAGATACAGATTAGAGAGCAGAGGATGCTCATGGCAGAAGTAAGGAGGGAAATGACTCATATGAGAGATGGGAGAGCAGAGCCAGACAGACCAGCTGGTGGTGGAGAGGTACCAAGACATGAGGATCGAGCGGATGACAGATGCTAGAGGGAGGCTTGTGATCCATAGAGACTTGTATGCTCCATAAGAGCATTGCATAACACCTGTGGAACTCTTAGACACAAGTGAATTTAGCTTCCAGCCATTCTAGGCGACCTTGAGCTACGGCCCTAGATGATTCAGTTGTTGCCCAAGTTCCATGGGCAAGCCATCAAGGAGCCCCATCTTCACTTACAGGAGTTTGAGATGATATGCAGCACTGTCCACGATAAGCTGGTGGACGAGGACATAATCAAGTTGATAGCCTTCCCGTTCTCCCTATTTAACAAAGCAACCTACTGACTGAAGCATTTGGGGAGGGTTGTTACCTCCTGGGAGCAGTTAAGGATCGAGTAACTCAACAAGTATTATCCACTCGATCGTATAAATGTAGCTAGAGACATGATCAACAATTTCATCATGATCATGTATGATCAGTTCCATGAGGCTTGGGATCGATTTAGAGAGCTCATCGATAGGTGTTCACATCACAACATCAGCAAGCCCAACTTAGTACAGAGTTTCTTTGTGGTTTGACACATGAGCTGCAGGGGTAGTCGATGCCTCTTGTGGAGGGTCATATTTCTCCAAGGACGAAGACCAGGTATGGGTTATCTATGAGGAGATGGTTGAAAATTATACCGTGATGACCAAGGCTCGTGCCTACACTCATGGAAAGCTTCCCCCACATGCATTGTCTCACCATAGAGTAGCATGCAATGAGTCTGGTTCTTCTTCCTCTTCTACAGTAGCAACACTCTCATAGTCTCCAGCAACTGACATGGGCACCACCAGCCAGAAGCTGGACTGGATGGAAATCATTAAGAAAAAGACGTGTCAGGGCCTAGACAAGCTCAACAAGATTGAAGAGTTGGCGCAGAATTTGAGTGACCTCGAGACATAGATCATATGCCTCCAAGAGGTATAAACGGTTTCCACGCCACACTCTAGGTCACATGCTGATCAGGGGAGCTGATCGTCACAACCATCCACCTCTTACTGACAAGTTCACCATAGTCAGATGGAGCACATTCAGTCGGCCCCTCGGTACCAGTTGTCGCCACCACCTGAACCAGGCACACATATGGTGGTCTGTCAGAGTGGTCAGCTATTGGCATCCCTTGACCCAGTACACGAGAAAACAGAGTCGTTGATGGAAGTCAACGGGATTTGGTACTCCCAATACCAACAACAGCCTGGGATCTGTCATGATCACCTAGTCTTCAGATGGTCCATTGAAGGTGCTCAGTCCCAGCAACAGCCTCCGACATAGTCAGGGCATGGTACCCAGCCGCAACAAAAACCCAATACTCCCAACAAAATGTCCCTCGACCCTAATATCAATGACAGTAGTGGAGGCTATATCAACAACCTCATTCTCAATTCTCACAGACTCCCCTTCACTCTTACTAACAACAGCAACATGGCCATCCTCGTTTCTAGCGAGGCAACCCATCTGCGTCTCATGCACACTCGTATAAGTACTGACACTAAACGATCTTGCTCGTATTCTTACAGAGCAGCAAACTACTTTCAAGCAAGAGATGATGGAGATCATCAAGGGAAAGATCGCCATAGCTGCACAAATCAAGCCTAATCCGAACAATCTAAAGATGAAATGTGAGCAGATACAGTTTATAGAGACGGAAACTCGTAGTGAGATATTTGATGATATCATTTATTTTGATGCTGATTTTGTGACATTTAGGAGCAGCAGGAAGCCAGCCAGCAGCGACTCATGTCGTCGAAACCTCACCAACTCTAGAGTACGAGAAGGAATAGAGAGTGGTACTAATGCTTCTAATGTTGATGATGAGATGGTGCTGAGGCCACCAAGGATGATGACCTAGTCGATGGTATTGATGTCCTCATATTTCCAGATGCTGCAGATGGTGGTGCTGACCAATTTCCTAGACAATTGGCTAGAGCGCGGTACTGATGCCGCATTTCCAGATGGTGTCGGTGGTACTTATGCCACCAAGAATCCTTGTACAGAGAGTCCAGTTGTGTTGTCTTCCTTTCCTTTACCTGAGGATGACTCTCATAGAAAAACACAAAAAATGGAAAATTTTTGAAAAATAAAAATATGAATAAAGGAAAGGTTTATGTGTCTTCTTTTGGTCCATCTATTGTGATTGATGATATTTGTATGGATTCTAGCCATATGTATTATCAGAGACCCATTCCTACTCCCGACCCTCATTCTTCTGAAGAGGGTCTTTCTATCTACTTCCCTCAGACACTCCGCTTAGGGTAGAATAAAAAATAGGAAATTCCAAAAAGAGACACCATTAGAGTTCAACGAGCAAATGATAGACATATTTCATACCCAACTAACTCTACAGGAGGCATTAGAGCCCATTCTCTCTTCCAAAATAATCTTAAATAGAAGGCCACCATCCGTTAGAAAGAAGAGGCATAACCACATTGCAGAAATTCATGTGCTCACCCGTGCCACTTGCTTTGCTATTCAGAACTAATTGACATACAAGAGACCAGATGCACAGGCTCCATATGTCAGATGTCATATTCATGAGCAGTGGTTCGATCGTACTCTATTAGACAATGGATCTTCCATTAACCTTCTTCCGACAGCCTTACTTGACCATTTCATGTTTGGCCCTCTTAGACAGAGCAGGACAGTTCTTCAGTTTGCATACAGATCTGTCAAGAGGCCGAAAGGGGTTCTGAAGGATGTTGTCGTCACAATTCAGGGCCTGAAATTCCCTGTGGACTTCTGAAATAATGAATTTGTAGAGGGTCGTACGATTTCACAAGACGAGTCTGTCGTCCATGTGTTTACCGCTCCAGAAAACTGCTAAATTCAATAATTAACCCATAATAAATAAATCAAGCAATGAAATATAAATGTGTGGAGTTAAATTTTATTTTATTTAACTCCAACAAAGATGCGCATAGTATGCAAGTATGTGTATAGTGTCGAACACATGGAGCAAGTAGCATAAATCGAGCAAAAATGCAAAATTTGATTGTGATGTATTTGTCTACATGTTCATTTTTAGGGGTCTTTTTATTTTATATATTTTATGTTTTTTGTATATTTTTAAATTTTTTATTTTTATTTTTTTTTTGTATTTTATTTTCATATGTTTTTTGTTTTCCTTTTAATTTACATAAAACTATATATAGGATATATATATACACAATGTAGACTACGATGAATATAAATATTAACAAAAATATTTAAAATTAAGAAAATAAAATATTTTTAGGTTTTAATTAATTTTCTACTTTTTTGTGATTGTTTAGGATTGTTGCTAATTTTATATATTTTTTAAATTAAAAATACCCTAAAACAAGGATAAAATTAAATACCTAGAATTAAAATGGAGAGGAAAAATATCAAATAGTATAAAATTTACTCCAAACTAATTTTTACAATAATAATATAAAGAAAATTATAGAATAGAAAACACAATTTTTGGATTTTTTGAGAATTTTATATATTTTGTAAAGTTTTTTAGAGTTTTCTATTTTTTGAGTTTTATTTTCTATTTTTAGGAATTTTTGGTATGGAATTGTGAAATAAGTAGATAAATATAAAATATATTTTTTGGATTTTTTCAAAAAAAAATTATATTTTTTAAACTTTATAACGCAAATAAGGATAAAAAGGGGAATTTTTTATTTTTTATAAATAATAAAAAGGACCCAAATTGCAAAATAAAAATAGTGCGTGAAAATATATGAAATAAATATAAGAAATAAAGAGAAACTACACTACTAGCAGGGGTATTTTTGTAAATAGTATAAAGTTCTAAGGACAAAGTGCAATTTCACCAAACTATTACAACATGCAATTTAACTTATTTCCTCTCTGCAAAAACCGCATGCCTCACATGTATAAGTACGTGAGAAGTGCTAGCAAGGGACTAGATAGCAAATACAAGAAAATCTGGGGTCCTTTATGTAAATATGCCAAAAAGTTTTAAACTATTTCAAATATTGACATCATTAATTACAAAATCCAAAAAGGGAGGGGGATGATATGAAATTTACCCCCCACTTAGCGAGCGATCGAACGATAGGGCATGCCCCACTTGAACACGTGTCGCCACCTAGGCCCGCAATACCTCTTCGCAGATCAAGGGCCAAGATCAGAACCCTAGTAGGGATCCTACGGTTGCAATACGACAGATCCGATGGTGGTTGCTGTATGGGAGGATCTGTGCTTTATTCGACGGCGTAGGATGATGGTGGAAGAACAAAAGAAGAACTCGGCCGAGCAGAGTTTTGATCAGGTGCTAGGCTCGCCTATGGCCGCCAATCCCTCAGCCGACAAGTGTGTTCGACTCCTGCAACTCTTTCGTGTTAGATGAAATCATCATAAGCAACCCAGGTCCATCAAAAAGCCATGGCGATGGTTGAGGACATGGAGTCGCTTCTTGGGTAAAATGAGAGGCTCAGACGCCTCCTTCAGGTCCTGTGAAAAAGATATGAAGCACGGCAGCCTGAAATGGCAGTGGTGATCGGAGTTCAAGGGCTCCGGCAAGGGCGTTTGATCCTTAACTAAGCTAAATCGCAATACAAAAAAAGAAATGAGCCTAAATCTATGACTACCTACAATAAAAGCAAAGATATGAGGGAAGAAAATGGACCTCGACCGGTCGGAAAGCCAGGAGAAGGGACCTCAACGGCGAGCCTTCGTCGGAGGTGTGGCGACCATCGAAGATCGCCGCTCTCAAGCATAGATGCATGGCGAGGAAGCTGTCACCTTCCTTGAGCCGTTGATCACAAAAGGAGGGAGAAAAGCAGGCCAAAGGAGACTCTAAAATGGAATAGGAGGAGGGAGGTGTCTTTTGTATAGATGGACGATGTGGCTCAAAGGTTGAAACGGATTAGTCGATTCAACGATCCAAATCTCAAGAAAAGAAGTAGGCGTTCATGCTCGATGAATGAGTAAGAAAAGTCGTGAAGGACTCGATCACAAAAGATGCATCTATCTCGTACCTCTATCTGCTTGATAGCTTTATCGTGAACTTCATCACAATGCATTTTGTCATAATGATCTTCGCTAGCTAAAACACAAGTTAGAACAAAAATAACCATTTTGTTGCCACAAAGTAGATAGTTTCCACAAGGTTTAGAAAGGTTTAGAAGGATACTTACCACTTCGCTCTAAGCTTATTGCAACTACATGCTACCCATATCCTAACATCTCTTTCGAGCTACTGATCATGCCATCCAGGGATAAAGGATGCGAGTACATATGTATTTGTCCATATATATGTATTTGACCATTTCCAAATCCGTTTGACAGAGGATATGGATGTCATTTTCCATCTGGAAAATGCAAATACATATATTGAAATTCAACATCTGATGAATACAAATGCAAACCCACATTTTGAAAAATGATCCAAATATGGATACACATATACAAATTTAGAGCATAAAATGAAAATACTAATTTTTCCAAGGATTTAAATAAATATCATGTACAATGGAGAAAAATCAAGAGGCACTATTTTCCATGCTACATTATCTATAGTCTTCTCTCTAATTACTTTATCTAATTACTAACCTTCTTGTTTAACATGATAGAGTAGCTAGAGTAGCGATCATACGAGAGAAGGACTTTATGAGAGGATGAGAGCAAGTGGTTTGAATAATTAGATTGGAATTACATTAATGGACAATAATGATCCAACCATTATCATTCCTTTTTGCATAGCATTCCGAGATCATTGGATTTGAATTACATCAATGGACTATAATGATCCAACCACATCAATGGACCATATTGGTTGCTTGCATCCTCTCATAAACACCTCCTTGATAGGATCAACCCTCAATCATGATAATATTTACTTCAGTCATTTAGGAGGCACTACTTTCCTTACTTTAAGGTTCCGTTTGGTTGCAGGATTGGGCAGGGTTGGGTTGGCCTAACCTGGAGTAACCCTCCTTCCAAACACCCCAATCCTCCTCACAGTTTACTATTCACAGGGGTACCATAACCCAACCCAACCCTGCCCAACCCTGCAACCAAACGAACCCTAAGTTATCTATAGTCTTACCTCCAGTTATTTTACCTAATTACTAACTTTTTAATCACCATGATAATGATTACCTTAGTATATGTGTTTCATATTTGTCATGCCTTAATGTAGTTATTACTAACTCTTCCCTGTATTTATGCTACACTGTATCATCATCGTTATGACTTTGGAATCTTTTTAATAGCGAGTGAGATTAACTTTCATTGTGCTTTTTAACACAGTACGTTCTTTTATGTTAACTTCACAATAAATAAAAATATTTTTGGTTCTTTAGATATTATTCCAATATTATTAGTTATTTTTCTATATAATATGTTATTGCATAAGTGAATGCTTTTATAATAGACCTATATAACATATCATATGCCTATATAAAATAAAGTAACCATATCAAAATAAAGTAATCAAATTACTAATTAGAAGTTATTGTATTTATATTATATAATACATTCATTTTTAATATGTGTGTATGTATGTATGTAAGTATGTGTTTGGTCAATTTTCTTTATAAAAATGAAATTGTGCCCATCTAATAGAGCTCAAGTAACAAAGTTGTGGAGAAAACTTTGGATCCCAAAAACAAGAAACAAAAGAAAGGTTAGTACTTAGGAATAACATAAGTCAAACAGGATATGCTCAATATCCATATATTAACCCATATTTGTTTGTCCAATATTTCAATTCCAATAGGCAATATCCATTTTGTACTCATATTTGTATTGTAAGCATACAATTTATCAATTTTCACATTCGTATGATATTCATATTTGTATTCATATTTTTAAAAAATGAAAAATAAGAATATGATAACGCCTATATTTATATTCATATCCAATCATTTTTATTTTTGACGCCATCACTAAAATTCCTTCCATATATATGTTTACCTTGATTAGTTTAACTGCAAGAACAGCAAAGGGCATCCTATCAATCAGCTAAGTATAAGTGTATGTACATTGGTCTATCTGATAAATTATAATCAATAAAAATTCACCAAATTGGTATTGGTTATTTTCATTAATTTTTTTAATCTAGCTTAATGGTAACATAATCACTCCATCATTATCCTCAACTGATAATCAGTAACTTTTAATATCTTTGGATGCTTTCAATATAAACATCAAATTATCAAACGGGAATTGCCTCTTCGGGTAAACAGTTTAAAACACTTAAGATAGTAGAGAATGAAATGACCCTGAAAGGCTTATTGGACCTTTTTAAAGTACTTCACATCTTAATACTTCCACTAAACATATCAGAAATGGGATTAAAGCTTATACTTATCCCAAAACTAAGGTTGCTTTCAAAAGGACATCTAAATAGGTAAAGAATTGGGATGCAAATTGTATCTTTTTACGCTGTAAAACAATATATATGGTTCTAAATAGAACACTATCTTGATTGGAACTAGGGTATAAAAATCTATGTTTAGGTTCAGTTTTTTATTTTCAAACAGAATTTGAATTGGACTTGCATTGAATGTTAGCAGAATATCGAACTTGAGAATTTCCTGACAAGAGAGAGTGAAAAGTAATGAAATGGAGAAGGATATATAAATAGGTAAGCAATATTCTTTCAATGTTGTTCTTCTCTATCTCATTGTTCGTCTTTTAGAAGTATCGGAATAATAAGGGATTTTATCATGGAAAAATATGGTTGTAATTTATATATATAGGGTAAAATGTGGTTGCTCCCTGTGAGCAGCCAACGGGCTACTCCCACCCTCATTTTCCCCTCATTTTTTATTTTTTTGAAAAATAAGAATTTGTATATTCTCCATCCAGAACAAGTAATTTTAACGGTCTTAGAATTGTTGTAGTTGACCTGTTCTGGATGGAAAGCATATGAGTCTCTAATTCTGACAAAATTTTAATGGAATGTCGAGGAATATAGTGATGAATATACACATTTTTTATTTTTTTAAAAAATAGAAGTGGGAGCAGCCTGTTGGCTCCTCCCGGAGAACAGCCACATTTTACCCATATATATAAAGGATTTGTACATTTGTGTGTATATGTATGTTTTTGTATGTTGAATATTTAACAAGCCTGAGTAAACCTAATCTTTTCAGGTTTGTTTTGTTTGTAAATACGAGCTTAAAACTTTGTTAATATTCAACTCATTTAATTTAGAATCTAATCTGAATCGAACTTTTAGTCAATCGAATCTGAACGAGTATCGAACTTGAGAATTTTCTGACAATAGTAATTGGAATTGGAAATCATGAACCAATGCTTTGATCATCCGACTATCTTAGCTTGTAATCTAGACCGTGGCATCAAATTTGGCAAATTTTGACTGAATTTTGATCGAATTTCAATTCTGACAGGCAATCGAAATTCAATCGAAATTCGATCGAAATGATCGATAGTTATTCATGAAGATGGTGACAGATGAAAATGTGATCAAAATAGCTGAAATTTAAGTCGGATTTCGATTGAAATGTCAATTTGGTCGGTCACCGATATATCCACCGGAACGGATATTTAAGATCTTGAGCAAACATAATGCCCTATTAAAGGCTTGCCGTATTGTGTATCAAATCCAACTCTAAAACGTATAAAAAAACTCGAGGATGAAATATTCCGTACAAGGAATCGATTGCAACCGCCAAGAATTGTTTCAAAATAAGGTGATACACACACACACTATAGAGCATACCACGTGCAAAGCACGGGGAAAATTGTTCTGCTATAACATCTACAGTAATCATATTATTATTTATTGTAAAATCATACAATAAGATTTTGTATTGCTACTTATAAACATATTTTTGTTTGTAAAAAAAATTTAACTTTATCTGCAAATAAAAAATGATAACTTTATCTACAATATGTTTCGAAAATTATAACTTTATCTGCAAATTATATTATATCAATATCCTTATGTGCAAATAAAAAATTTGTAACTTTATCTGCGTAATTTGTCTGAACCAAAATAAGCAAAATTATTCACATCCATTTAAAAGCAGATACGATAACAAACACATACACAAATATATTCATATTTGATTGAATCACTATGCATACACTCTTAACATGTCCATAAGTTCGTCTTGGGAAAAATAGTTAAGGGTCACATGTACTTCCCAATCCCGGATAAATAATGGGGTTCTGTTAGATAGCCAACATCAAATATGAAACAAATCAATCATTCGAAACTTGATTATTCAACAATAGATATAAAAAAGGTCATCGTTACAGATATATTTTATTTTAGTGGGGACACCATTAGCTACAATGATTAATTCCCACAATTGACATAGTGACTTTGTGTATAACGAGAAAGATCTTATGACTATTTTATAATACTGAGGTTATTAGATTCTTGTAAATGCATGGGTATAAATATGTGCTATGTTTCATCTCTGTAAGCTCACACAACTTTATGTAAGCTCACACAACTTTATGTAATGAAAGTAAATAGCTTAGCCTCTCAAACATTAGTCTTCTTTCATTGTATGGTAATTGTGTTCATTCATTACAAATTTTTGAACATATGCACAATATCTAAACATTTTAGATATTGCATATAACTTTCGTTGTGAACAATTTTTTTAAAGAAATAGGGATTTTAGATCACATGGTATCATTAAAATTTCAACTCGGTCCAAGACCCACATCTCCATTTTTTGTTGAATTTTAACAATATAAATAGATTTGAAATTTACCCCTTCTAGATTATCAATATTAACTTTGAATATAATTATGTAGTCAATATTATATACTATATATACTGTGTATTTTAATATATTTTTGCTTTTTTATAACGATATACAATATAAACTGTGTATTTTAATATGTTTTTGGTTTTTTATAACGATATACTATATATAGTATGTATTTTAATATATTTTTGGTTTTTTATAACGATGTACTATATAGATTGTGTATTTTAATATATTTTTGGATCTGTATTATTATGTAATAATATATATAATGTAACTTGAGTTTTTTCTGTATATTAAAAGTTCTATAATTGTTAAAGCACATGTATATTTTTTAATAGTTTTTTATTTATTAAAAATAGTAAATGTTTATATTCTCTCAAAACTAAAATATATGTGATAGTATATATTAATATGTATCTTATAGTATTTTGGTTTTATATATCCATTAGTATTTTGTTTTTGTTTTATTTAATATACGGCATTGAATATATAGCAGTGAATATCCATGATCTCTAGCAGGACAATTAATGAAACTATTCTCCTATGTGGTATATAGTAGGTGTATATTAATATTTTCTAATCAGGGGAATAAATTGCAATAATATAAACTATCTGAGTGGGCATCAATTAATTGAAAATGAAGGCGGGTATCACTGCAAAAGTCATGAAGGGTTGTGACTGAGCTGCTCAAAACCAATCTCGATCGTTAATCACTATGATTAAATGACAATTCAACGATCCCTATAGAATCTGGAGGACCTCGTGTTCTTCCTCAACTCTAATTTATTCGAGGTGGCATATAGGTACCCGGTTGGATCTGCAGGTGAAACATGATATCTGTGGCTGCTCTTTTTCCATGTGGTTTATACTCCTTATAGATGAATCGATTAGGTCTCTTGACGGTGGTTTGAGAGTCGACAGTGGTGCTTTAAAATTTATTGAAGATCGATGCTACTCCTAGTAATGGGTCATGCTCCAAATGCTCGAATTCTGCTTTCCGCCTCTTACAATGGTGCTCGCCCGTGCAACTCGTCGCCTTCAGAACAACGACAACAACCAACGTATCGCCATCAAGGGTGAAGGCATGGCCACCGTCACTGGTTGGGGACTTCACTCGGGATAGCCATGGCCTTCAAGGCAGGGTGACGGTAAGGTCAAAATCGATCGACTGAGAGAGAGCTGAAATTGGGAGGTGAAGGACGGAGCGGGATTTTTAGGGTTCGTGAACAGGAAGGCAGAGGCTGCGAGGCAATCTTGGACAGTGTCGGCATTATTGGGAAAGTAAAGGGCAATCTTGGAAGGAAGGTAGGCATTGGAAGGGCAAATGTGGAATGTAACCGCAAAAAAAGAATAGGTGGGGGGCAAGACCCCTGCTTGCAATATAGTAATAGATTTGAAACAGCAGACCATGGGAATAGCAGCTGTTAATTAGAAGGAAACCCCTTTGTCCGTATCTCCATCTCCATTGTCGTTGCATAATTGCAATGCTATTTTATTCCTGAGGACAAAATTGCCTTTCGGGTTTTTGGTCGCATTTGGTTCGGCAGTGTACATCACCCTCCCTTTTTATATATATCATCATCCATCATCAAAGGAAGCCTAATGTCTGCCTTCGTTCCTTTATCTATTGCATACGTAGATGTCCCTTTCGATTATTATTATTATTATTATTACTTCCATCAACAAGTCCTATATTGGCATGGTAACCATCCAAGAAGTAAAAATAATTCTACACACTATTGCTCTGGTTAAACCTGATGTGTTTTTACTTCCTTCTTAAACCATTTTTCTCGTATGTCCAATAAATCCAAATTAAAAAAACTTAATGTGAATGTGGAATAGATAAAAAAAGGGTAATTACAAAAGGAGTTCCATCTATGCATCGATTTCGATTCAGAGCTCTCTATTTTTAACAAAATATTTTTTAGGTACACTATTCAAATTCATTGTTTAACATAATAAAAGCAGGAAACTTTGAACTTTAGGGCCGTTTGATTCGAAAATAAGCAAGAATAAGGATGGAGAATAAGGAGAATAAAGGTGTATTCTTTGTTCGACTGAAAAGATAGGAACAAGGAGAATAAAATGAAATAAGGATAGGTAAGATGAAATAAAGATAGGAATAAGGTGAAATAATGAGATATTGATGAGAATGACGGTACTCTTGGAAATGTACCAGACGGGGAATTGACCCCTTATTCCATCGCTTATTTTCCAAACGAACGGGGCTAGGGTTTAGCCACTGCTTGCCTAAGTTTGTATCTGAGACAAAAAAAATAAAAACCGGTCCATATTTGTTACATTTCAGAAATGAGGTCTACTACTGGGATTTTGATGCATAGATGGATTTTTTTAATTTTATCCTTGAGAAAAAGTGTAAATGCAATGTCTTAGCGGCGCAACAGTAAAATCCATATTATAAACGCCAAATACTGTAAGTTGGATCGATATTAAATAAATAGATTTATGATATTTGCTGGAGGGGTCTGTTCAAGATGTTGGGAAAGGCTGGATCTTCAGAAAAAATTAAAGGTAATAATGGAGGAGATCATTATGTATCCCTGCAGATGCTCCTTGTACCTCAAGTTGGATGGATGCCTCTCTTTCTCTCTCTGCCATCCTCTTTAACTTTTCCCATCTTTACCACTGTTTTACTCTGTTAATATTTAAATAATATCACCATGATCAATGATAGGGCTCTGCAAAAAAGAAACGAAAAACCAAGTAGTAACAACTTTGTTTGGGAATTTTGTCATGATCACAGAATTTTGAACAACTACTCACTTTCATTGCATGTTATTGGGAAGGTGTTCTATGTACTATTGACCAAAGCTGTTCTCTTACCAAGCCAGCTTCTCATTTTAAAATGCAAAGTAACTATTTCCTTTTGCATGCTTTCGATTCTCCCGCTCGCCAAATGAAAGGTTTCTACCCACATTTGTTACCTCAACCAACTGCATGCAGTGAGTCATCTGTCCTTCGTAAAGGCCTCCTTCGTTCCCCTCGACGTGCAGTAAGAAAAAACAGAATCTCCTGTGCTGATTTTCTACAGAACACTGTCTGGTGGTACTCCATTCTCAACTCGGGGACGGAAATGCCTTCCAAAGGGGAGAAAGCACACGATCAAAAGAAAAGCATACGTCATCAATTATCAATTCTCTATCGCCACACTGGCTGCACATCAGATACTTGGCGCAGGAAGTCCCCAGGGATACCTGGACAACTCAGAGATTCACGTCTTCAGTAAACGATCAATCATGCAAGATTGACGACATCATCTGGATCGTGTGGTTTCGCAAGTTCTCTGCATCATCAGACCACCCAGCAAAGTTTTTCCAAATGATCAAGCTCAAATATGCCGCCACAACCATTCTAAATATTGGAATACATATCACTATGCTCTTCCAATCCTTCTGATCGAAGGCCTATTATCGGGATATACTTTTTACTGCACCCTGCTCACTCCCTCAAACAAACTCCGGGCCTTTTCTGCCATAACAAATATCTTTATGTTCTTGCCTTATCCTGCGGCAGTAAGCTGAAGGCCATTTTTTTTTTGGTGAGGTGGGGGGGGTGAAGGGGAGGACATTGAACAGTTGTAGAGCTGAGCATGCGCTGGGCTAGAAGAAATATAAATGTATAAGTAGCAGTCAAAAAACAGTTTCCAAATTTTCTTCTCATCATTTTCCAGTGTGACCTTTTACTTGTTTGTCACCAATTCTCTGTCTGATTTGTGCAAAAGAATGACAAACTAGAAAGCTTTAATAGCCCAGAACTCAAATATTATAGTTTGGGAATTTGCTAAAACACTTATAAGTACACCGTGGTGTTATCCTTATATAAAAGATCTGTCATCATCAACCCTTGCTGATATATACATTTCCTCAAAACCGAAACTCGTAAAATGCAGAAATGAAATTTACAAATATAAAAAATACCGAAACTCAAATTGAAACAACCACAAATCAGAATCTGTACGTTCTTTAAGGTCGTGGATCTCATTATTGCCATTGATTGTTGAATTACTGTCCATTCATCGTCACCCAATTCTCAAAAGGCAATCATCCAAAGACTGCCAATCCGTGTATCAAGTAAATGGATGAATCGATAGGGGGCTTTGTACAGCTGATTTTGATGGAAATTTGATGGCATTTCGGCAGAATTATTTCAATAGATTTCTGTAAATATATTTTTGGAATCCTATGCAAAGTGCCTCTTCTTTCCTACCGTACTTGAAGTTTACTTAAACCCATGCCGACTCTTTCAAAATTTACTTCCCTCTCAGCAGTGGGGACTGTAAGGTCCCGTTCCTTGAGCCACGGATGCTGCAGACATTCTGCTGCAGTTGGCCGCTTCTCTGGCGTGAAATCGAGAAGTGGACAGAGAAAATCAGAGAACTCACGAGCATCTGCGTCGGAGAATTTATATTTCTCGATAAAGATGCGTTCAATCGGCCAAAACTTTAGTCGCCGAATTCTTTTTAAATCTCCATATCGATCAAAGTAGTCCTTGGAACGGGATCCCCCACAAGCAATCTGTCACGAAAGAAATTAAGTTGGTTGAGCCCAGTATGCAGAAATGGCTGCAAATGGTGATCCTCTATAAATTCGAAAATCATAAAGATCTGTTTGAGACCAGAAGAAGGCAGAAATGGATGCAAATGGTGTTGCTTTATAGATTCAAAAAACACAAACATGCTAACCTTTCGAGGCATTTTTCCAAGTAGTTCCATCATCAAAGCCAAGTGGTCCTGGGGTTTTAAGCAAAGGAGTAGTGGATTAAAGATCAGGCCAAATGATTCAGGGTACATATCACATAACAAGAGACTGACAGGATTGGACAAAAATCTTTGGTTTTGAAAATCAAGTTCTATGTTGTCACTTGAGAAAGAGTAAATAAGAAGAATATATCGATAAAAAAACAAAACACGCGTAAAGATGATAAGATAGCTCTATGTTAGACAAATGGACATCAAATTTGTTTGACAAACGGGCGTCAAGATTGCAATGTAACATGTGAAGAATTGAATATCGCAAGTGCCGTATTGAGTGTTCTTTTAAACTAAAACCTCCTTCAGTTCAGTGAATCTAAAGGAGACCAATGAGTTGATTGCAAATCTATTTAATTATAAAAATTGACATAAAAAGCAAGTGTAAATGACACCTACTGAACAGTTTAATAAGAAATAAAAGTATATCAATATAAACCAAGGCATGCCTCACCTTACCAGTATAAAAAAAAGTTGGTGTGAGACAAATAGAAGATAAAATGAAAAACTAGTTTAATATGGTCGGTACATGTGCAAGGAAGGTCATCTAGCACCCCAATCGGAAGGAGCAGGAGGGTAGAAGAAAAGCTGTACAAGAGCAGATGGACTGTGAAAAGCAAAGAAATATAAAAAACACATTTATTAGGAATGATATGGCTGTTTTAGATCCAATTTCAGGTATGACAAATTGAATTTGTTTAGAGGCAGCAAATACATATACCTGAATTCACTTTAAGTGAGAAAAGGTTTAGTTATGTTATACGAAAATAAAGTCATCAGAAGAATGGATCATGTTTCTTGTGCTGCAATGGATAATATACATTATTAGATGCATTTCTGTTAGACAACATAAAAGTTAGGAGAGAGGTGACAAAAATAAAAGAGAACAGAATTAGACAGGGTGGGGAAAAAGGAAAATGATTTAAGGGAATAAGTCACTTCCATTCTCCAGTGAGCCTATTGCTGATAATCATCCTCAACCAGACACACTTGCCCTGCTCAAGAAAGCAAGAAAATATGACCCAATATGTCTCACAAGTGGCACTGTACATCAACCCAAACCGTATCTTCCTCCCCAATAAAGTTACTTTTGGAAAACCAATGGGCATGAAATGAAAGAAGAAAGTCAACTCTACCTCGCCTGAATTTTCTCTTCGTTCAGCTCCATCCCATATAAAAACTCTTCACTAGAGAATATAACAAACTCGCAGTAAAATAGAGCTTTATTTTAAATAGGAAGATGATTCTGAAGTTTATTGAATCGACTCCCCACAAATTTGATCTGTTTCAGGAGTTTCCTCAATATTCCACAAACATGTGTGAAGGATTCTCAGGCCCCAAACACAATGGAGACAGGGAGATGGAATGTGAATTGACCCCCCCTCTGTTTTAAGGAGTATCTTCAATATGTTGCAAAAATATGTGACGGAGGGGATCCACATGCTGTTGTGTGTAGACTTGATAACTACGGCATGGTTAAGGTATGGACATGATGATCTGATATTTATCCTTCAGACTTTGCATTCTTGATGTCGGGAAATGTGATAGACACAATTTACATACCCAATAAATTCAGAAATATCATCATATTCTACATTTGACGGACAGAACAACAAATCCACCATACTTTCAGCATTCACATGGAAGATTTTTGGTTCATGTTTGAAGAAATCGAGTTAAGAAATTCTGCATATCTTCTCAACAAGCTCATTGTGACTTTGTCTTGAAGTTTCATCTTCACCAACTTAAGATAGATCACATATGAATCTTGCTACAACCTCATGAAAAATTTTGCTATTGAAATGACAGATGAGAAACTTCTTTCAAAATTGAACAAATAACCTCCATAAACACGCGTAATCATGTAAATAAAAGACAGATTAGCATAAATTAAATAATTAACCCAACAAACACCAACGCTATCCACCATAAAAAAGTTGAAGAACTTCATGTGAACATTTTTTCTAGATAACAAAGAATATAAACGAAAAAAACAAGAATGAAAGATGTTCATTTTCTACTATATAGGACATAGTCCTTTTCTAAAAAAACAGACGTAAAGAGAGGCATAAGTTATAAAATTCAAACCACGACATCTTTCAATCAATTCCACCATCAAAATCAGCAGCATTTTCCTGTGCAATTTCTTCCATCAATTCCACAACATCCTCACCCACAGTATCATGGGACTGGGAACCTACCCAGGCTAGGATCCCCACATGCATTCAACTCCATCATCACTAACTTCACCTCTCCCTTCTCAAAGCCACGTGTTATAACAGATATCTGATCCCCAGAATTTGTAAATGTCGTAGTGCCAACCCATCACCACTTCATGCATAATAATTATTAGAAAATAGAGGATGCGGAAGCGAATGATAAACATAGCATAGAACTGAAAGATTGAACATGGAATACAAGAATTTTTACGTGGAATCCTCTAAGGAGCGGGATGAAACCACAAGAGAAGCCCTCAAAAGTGTGTATGCTTTATTGCTTTTTCTCAATGGTTACATGAGGTCTGGGGCTCTTTATATAGCCTCCACAGAGCCTCCAAGTCTCATCACTGGTAGATGTGGGACTAAACATATGGATGGGGTAAATGGATCTCTAAAGGATCCATTTACCTTCCTATAACTCATATGACGCGCAACCAAATACTCCAACATTCCCCCTCAAGCTGGAGCATGCAATACTCAGCTTGGACAAACGGAAAAAAAAAACTCAACTCACGCTACAGGACACTACGGACAATATCAACTCAACGCGCACAGCTGTAAGCTGCTGTCGGGGACGTTGCTTCTCATGTCATGCAGGTGAGGAGGATGAACGGGCTGGAGTGTGAGTCAAACTGAGGACTCGGAATCTGACCATCGAGTCTGAAACTGTGCCTGCAGTCTCCTCGTCGAAGAACTGGGTCTCTCCCATCTGGCTCAGAGAATGGTACTCTACTCTAGAGTACCTATGATACCACATGAAAACCTTTCCCACATGGCATAGGGAATGGTCCTCTGCTCTGGAGTCCCTATGGCTCACATGAAAACGCTGGCCGACAAAACAAGAAGAATGATGAGGACCATTGCGAAAGATGGCAAACATGTGCACAACTAAAAAGACCACATACATGTGTGTGTCTGAAACTGGAGACTCGAAAACATCTGACGTCGAGTCCGAACAACTGTAGAGTCTGAACAATCGGGCTGGTCTGGAATATCTGTATCTGGATCAGGAGAATCTGAATAGACCTGTGACTCTACATATACTCCCCCTTTCTCCCATACTTGTCGGAAAACAGAGACATCGACAAAGTTGGGAGAAGATAAGATAAATTGGGGAGAAAACAATAACTAGCCGAATCCATCTTTTCAGCTTTTTTCCATTTTTTAATAAGTTGTTCCATTATTTTTTTGTGGCTTTTCATCATCATTTTTTTGGAAATTGCATATGGCTTTTTAAATAGGGTTTCCCCTTGGGAACCCTTCGCCCAAAGCCGCCCCCGATGGGGCACATTTCGCGCGCACAAAGAGGACTTTGGAGAAGATCTACGCCAGATCTGCACGGAGGAAGAAGGGTGCAATGTCGTTGCAGGAGAACCGCCTGGACTTGGAGGGTCCTAGAGCTTGCATCACGCGATGGGAAGCGCACTGCCTGGGCATAGTAGGGAGATCGCTCGCGAAGAATGCATGCATCGCCTGAAGGGACCAAAGGAGAGATGGTTGTGCGACTTTTGCCGGGGAGCTTGCCCAGGTTCACGAGGCTCCACCGCCTGCAGGACTGGGGCGGGACCGAGACCGTGCTGCTAGAGGTGATGAGGGAAGCAGCCGCAAGGGCTCCCCTTTGACAGGTGCAGTAGAGGCAGCGAGATAGGAGCACTGCGATGTGGGTTCCTCCTGGAAGGGCGGCAAGGGCACCGCCTAAGACATGTGTAGCGCCCAAGGTTTAAAAAAGCGCGAGGCGGTCCGAGGCGTTTTGCCTAAAATTGAGGCGAGGCGTAAGCCTCGAGGCGCTCGAGGCGTAAGCCTCAATTTTTTGGAAAAAAAATTAAAATTAGAGCAAAATACATTGGAAAAAGTATATGATAATGTTAAGTTTTCCCCAAAACACATTTAAGAATAGTTTGACACTAGTAAAAGATACAATACATAAGCGATGAAGGCATTGTAGTTCAAAAAAACTAATATTAAGCTACCAATATATGGAATATCAAGTTCTATATGAGTATTGAGTTAAAGTCTATACTTAATACTAAAGTACAATAAAAACCATAATTTTTAGTGTTCAAAGTAAAAAAATACCAACATACCCTGAATCCCAACCATTTGTCTTGTTGGACGTTGTTGGAGAACCATATGCATCCCCTCCTGCCATATGATACCCCAACAATGTTATTTTTATTTTGCTATTCACAATAAAATGAAATAATTACTTTACTTCACGTGTTTATTTTCAAACTTTCTTCTTCATATATACGATAATTAATCTAATATTCCCAACTTATATAACTAAATACAACATCAAGTTGAAAACTTGCAACTAATATAAAATATTTATTACAATTGAAACTCAAATCTGTGTGCAATAGAAATAGTATATGTAGATGTATGATAAATGGAACATGATGTATACAAGATCATGGAGCTTTACTTATTTCAAGCGATCAATTCTCTTTGAACGCCCCCTCCCCTCGACCCTTCGGTTTTACAAAAAAAAGGTACCCAAAATTAAAAAAAAATACGATTTTTTAAGGCTTACGCCTCAGCCTCGCCTCGAGCGCCTCAGGCGAGGCTGAGGCGTACGCCTCTTATGATGTACCTGAGGCGTGCGCCTCGAGGCGTTTTGGGCCCGCCTTGCCTCGAGGCGTACGCCTTTGCGCCTCGAGGTGCCGCCTTTTAAAACCATGGTAGCGCCTGAGATGCGCAAGAGAGGAGCGTTGGCTTGAGGCAGGGGCGACGCTAGTACCGTCAATCAAATTTGTTTTCCCAAATCATAACCTGGGAATAGACTGCATTCTAGGGCATCGGCGTTGTCGCCTGGATTTGCTAGGTCGACAAGAGGCTGGAAATCTGGCCTGGAACAGATGGCCTGGAGTTTTGCGCACTGAGATCTAGAAGGGAGGCACCGCCGCTAGGACAAAAGATTCTTCCTCGCCTATGTATGAAGATGCGACCACGCAACCTGAGATCGTGCGTACAAGGATGAATGAAATGCACGCATGTACATCGATCTTTGAGAAGCACGCCTGGAGATCGTGCAACGGAGGATGTGTTGCCGCCAAGAGCCTTGCAGATTTAGAGTTTCCGGGATGCTTCTCAAATTTTTGTCATAGAAAATATTCATGGAAATAGATGATGCCTTCAGATTTAGGGTTTCCAGTAAAACCCTAGAATAATGAATCTCTAATCTTGAACAAATCACGAACATAATAATCTCCAAGAACAACAAACGAATCTCGAAATAATAATGAACGAATGTAAAAACCTCGAGAATCGACCCGCTCTGATACCATGTTAGAAAATAGAGGATGCGGAAGCGGATGATAAACATAGCATAGAACTGAAAGATTAAACATGGAACACACGAATTTTTACGTGGAACCCTACTCCCTAAGGAGCGGGATGAAACCACGGAAGAAGCCCTCAAAGGGGTGTATGCTTTATTGCTTTTTCTCAATGGTAACAGGAGGTCTGGGGCTCCTTATATAACATCCACAGAGCCTCCAAGTCCTACCATTAGTAGATGTAGGACTAAACATATGGATAGGGTAAATGGATCTCTCCAGGATCCATTTACCCTCCTACAACTCATATGGAGCACAACCAAATACTCCAGCAATAACCTTAGAAAGTGATCCGCAAGCATGCACCCATCTGGCAGTCCCCTTCACCACGAACCTCGTCCACCATAATAGATCAGACAAGATTAGGATGCTACATGTTGCTAGCTACCATATGAGAAAACTTGATGTCTGCAACATCTTCCTCATTAATTCATTTCTGCGTGGATATTTTCCTCCACTCTATCGCAACCTTCCTATCCTCCTAAATGGAACACTGAAAACCAGTCCGCTCGAAGATCTCCTCCATTGACAAATCCCGAGAGTCCTTTTTATCAAGCCTGATCACCCTTTTTTGTGCCACAAGTTGGCAAGAGCTTTGAATGGTCACATAGTTCCCTGTATCACATAGGCGCTTCAGCAAAGCCACTAGCCTCAGAAATACCCATACAGGGCCACTCAATGGGCATCCACTGAACCATCTCCCGAAAACCACTCTTAAGTAGCCATGATTTCTCAAATTAGAAGGCAAATGGGGGTAGACCCCCCCCCTCTAGGGTCCCAACAAGGGGAGTGTGGTCCGATCTGAACCATGGGCATGATGGAACAAAGGTGAAAGGAAAAGTTCCAGGAGCTCAAAGGATCTGATAAAACGTCTAAACGAGAGCGAGATCTCAAGTTCTTCCAAGTAGTATCGTTCACATCGAGCACCTCCAACTATAAATTTCCAACAAGTTCTACAAAATTAGCTGAACGAGGATCAAGACCGCTCCGCAGGCAAAAGGTAATATTGAAATCACCCCAATTGCCATGGTGCCTCTAGAAATGATGATTTATTCACAAGGAGATCTGCCTACAACTCTGACCGCAAAACATCTATCGGGTCGTAAATGCTAAAGATAACCAAGATGATGTTCAAAGTACTATTGATAACATGTCTCCTAGGGATTTTAGTCACTAGAGAGAACTCACATGTTCACATGATAATAGGTCCATGCATACCCCGCATCATTTATAGGTTTATATTTTGACAAAATGGTCAATCCAATCACACTCCACATGTGATTGGACCAAGCATCGATCTTAGTTTCTTATAAAAGAACCACATCTCCATGCCACCTATTCAATAGGGAGCACATTGTCCTCTTCTCTGTGTCACCAAGATCCCTCATGTTCCATGGGATAAAATTTATACGGAGACCAACTTTGCACTCGTGGCCTCAACCACACCTGCAACTCATGCAGCGAACTCTCAAAACCCTTCATCTTGTCCTCCAGTCGTTCAACTGTACCCGACCACCCACCTGACAGTACGCCTACATGATGCTCCCATCTCATGTAACGGAGAACCAACACCAAATAAGTGTAATTCCCTGCCAATCTCTTCTTAAAGATATAAACTTTTTTGACGCTCACAATAGTCGAGACTCGAAATAGACTCGGTGTGAAGCCTATGGCTCCTAGGTTTGTAATGCTTGAGTTTTTGAGTGGTCGCTCCACATACCAAGCCAACCTCCTCACTTTTGAAGCTTCTATGTATCCATTGTTCCAAACAAGAGCATGCATGTGCACATTCACGAGTAGATCAAAAATAAAGAGGCTTTGAAAGCAATCTGACAAGCTGGTTCAGGCCGAACACAGCAGGGTCCACAATAAAGGAGCATTTCAAATCAAGTCAAATTGAAAATTGAAGCCCAAACACAGATTTGACTAGAAACTCCAAAAGCACAGGTAAATGCCACAACCCCTGACTCCGAAAAAATTAAACCATAAAGTCACTTGATACCGAAAAATTCTAGCACTCATTCAACCAGGAAAGGATCCATCTGCAACTCCACAAACTTCAACCTCCATGGCTCCTACAACAGACTCCACTGACCTTGCTATAGATGCAACAATTGGTCATCGCCTTCCATCCCTGGCCATCAGAAATGCATCAAACGCCACCATGTGCGACTACTACATTGCCGACTGCACTTTCTTCCCCTCCGCCTGCGATGAATATGCAACTACTACCTGAGACCCAACCTTCATCTAAGCCAAATAAGTGGCTACATCTTCAGCCTAGATGACGAAACGAAAGCTCCCCAGGTGCATCCAAAACTCCGACCCCCAGTGCTCCTCCAGCCAACAAATGCTACGGTCACCTGGTTTATGTTTGATGCCGATCTCTATTTGTCAGAGATAATATACTCCACCTCACTCATAGTTTTAAGAGCTACCCAAATCGACTGTAAAATCTTACATAAAAACCCTGGACCTTGAAGTACCACCAGCAGAGCAAGTTATTCTCCCCGTCCGAAAAAATGTGGCCATCGCCATTGGACCTTCCCATCCAAGGAAGAGCCCCTTTTGTTGCAAGAATAAACCAAACATCAGCATCTGAGAGACCCCTAGCACACATTACATCTCCAAAATATACCACATCTCCACTAAACCATTCTAAAGCAAGTTCTGGTGCCGATTGTACCTGCTTAACATCCAGGAAGCCTTCCCCCATTAGGATATTTTACCTTCTGCAACCAACTTTCAAACAACAATTTGTCTAAAACCGAAACAACCGTGCAGAAAAGAACTGTGATTAGTGGCTGAAGGATCCTCAATCATGCCTCCAGCCGCAACTTCAACAAAGATGGATCCGCTGGTGTCTCAAGCTTATGTTGATGCTAAATCATACGAAGCTTACATTCAAAACAATGATGACCTTCTCTTCTGCACTTCAAGTGCCTCAATAAGCCCCCACACACTGAAGCAAAATGACCCAACCTCCCACATCAAAAACAAACATGTGGACAAGCCAAAACACCTCCATTGTGCCTTGGACAACATCGTACTACCTTCCACCCAACCTCCTCTTCCTCACTTTACCTTTTCCCTTACCATCATCCTCTCGCTCCCCATAGCCATCCCAAGAACTCTAGGTGTTGCTTCAAAGACTTTCAAATATTTCTCTGTACTTGTTTTACATCTCAATCGTGGATCATTGCTAATATACCATTCTCCTTCACATGTTACGAAGTGCGGTTTGACCTTTGGTTACAACCCTTTGAGATAACCATGGCCCGAACTAGGATTGAATGTTTTTGAGCCAAGTAGAAAGTCATCCATTACAAAAGCAGTTGGGGAGCTGTTGATTCCTTTCCACTATTGGTAGTAGTAAATGGTTGTGCTATGGGTGTATTGCATACATGAGACTTGTCCTAGTACCTTGGTGTGTTATATGCACTTCTTCCCGATTTTGGGGTGTTGAGATATTTGTATCTCTTTATATGTATTTCTTATTTCTTTTTCTTTCTTGTCCTCTTATGTAATTAACCCAGGGGAATTCTCCTCTATAAGAGAGCCCTATGGTCTCTTCAGTGATATGTGATTCCATTATTCCAACATAGTATCGAGCAACGGTCCTAGACCTGCGTTCCCATATCCCACCAAAAACTCAACTCCACCCATTCCCTGCTCGTTCCTCACCATCGACCAGGCGCCCAGCCCCTCCACCGACCATCTGTGGCCCCCGCAGCCAGCTAGCAGCCCAGCCCCTCTGCCGACCGCAAGTAGCCTGCTCTCCGCCGACAGTCTGCAGCCCCCCCCCTCCCCCGCCATCGACTGCAGCAGCTTCCACTACAGGTCGCCAGCCACCTGCAGCCCTCTCTGTCGACCGCCCCACCCGCCGGTTGTCCCCCTTCTCGTGGCCCTGCCACCCACAACTCCTTTGTGGGTCACTGCCCCCACTCTGGTGGGTCCTCCCACCTCCTGTGAGCCATAGTCCGACCGTCGTTGCAGGCTTATATGATCTGATTTTGACTGCAAAACGTTATTTCAAGCATATAAACCACGTTTTTCGACCCTAGACTACACCAAGGATTGAAGAGGATGGTTATATGAGTATACAACTACAACCATTCCTTCATATGATTGTGTAAACTTGCTCAGAGTAGTCTACGCCCCAGTGTAGATCCGGATCTTCGGCATTTTTTTAGCATGTAAGAGAACAAGGGGGGCCTATTTTCGTTGTTCGGTGCCTTCAAGGGTCCAGCTGCCATCGTGAAGATGGACGGGACCAACTACGAGTTGTGGTCCATGCAATTTCGCATCCTTATGCAGTGCTATAGCAAAGAGCACATTTTGACTGAATCCGAGCCGACAGACAAGACTGGGGCTAATACTTCATGGAAGTAAGATGATGTCCATGCATGGATTTGGCCCTCCGAGACGTTCACTGCGGAAATTGTCAATGACATTGTCAATCAACCCATAACCAAGATTATGTGGGATATCCTAGTTGGCACATATGGCAAACAAAAAATGAGAGCAAGATCCTCCAGTTGCAGTTTGATATATTCTCGACCAAGCAGAATGATCGGCTTCTTCATGCCTACTTCTCGCATCTCCGGGGCATGTTTGAACATCTTCATAGCTTTATGCCCATTACTACCAGCACTGAGCAGCATCAGGCATACCGGAATGAAACTATGATATGAGTTTTTTGTCTTCCCTTGACTCTGAGTATGATGCAGCATGTACTCAATTGCTTACTGGAGAGACGATACCACCAATGGAGGAGGTCTACAAGAGGCTGAGCGGAATCACTACTTCGTCTCCTACCATGGCTCAAATTCCCTCTGCGATGGCAACTTCTCATGGACGAGGATCCCGTGGTCAAGGAGGAGGACGTTAGTATGGCCCATGCTCACATTTCCATTGTCCAAGTCATTCGGAGGAGACATACCATCTGAAGCATGTGTATCATGTGTTTGCTCGTGTAGCCGAGCAGACAAAGGCTACTCCGGCTCCTTCTCAAGATGCGAGGCTTGATAATATTGTCTCTAGGTTGAGAGAGATGATGACTACACCATTCACCCCAGCTGCAGGATCTTCAGATTTTGCAGCTACTACCAGAGCTTCAACGAGTTTGCCAGGTATTGCTTATGGACTTACCAGTTGTAGCAGTTCAGATTTGACTGATTGGATTATGGACTCCATAGCATCCCATCATATGCATGGAAATCGAGCCCAGTTTAGTTCTTACAGATCTATCCCGCCTGGTAGATCAATGGTGATTGCAAATGTGGTTCATCTACTCATTGTTGGTCAAGGGGAGATTGTCCTAGCCCCCTTGATACGCCTGCAGAATGAATTACATGCTC
Source organism: Ottelia alismoides (assembly GCA_037367405.1). Lineage (NCBI taxonomy): Eukaryota > Viridiplantae > Streptophyta > Magnoliopsida > Alismatales > Hydrocharitaceae > Ottelia > Ottelia alismoides. The sequence goes on from JAZKJV010003904.1 coordinate 675,500, forward strand.
CATATTTTCATATGAATCTTTTGTCTATTAGTCAAATTACAAAAGATTTACATTATCGTGTCATATTTGACTCATCTTCTCTTATGCTTCAAGACATACTCACGGACAGGGTGATTGGTTATGGACGTGAGTAGAGAGGACTTTACATACTAGTCCAACCTTAGTGTGTTGGTGTTGCTACCATTCCATCCGGATCAGTTTCTCCTTTTATGTGGCATATTCACGTTGGTCACCTTCCTCTACAGAAGTTGTCATGTTCTACCTCAGATCTCTGCTCGTACCACCTTAGAGTGTGAAGCATGTCAGCTTGGAAAGCAACATCGTTATTCTCTTCCGAGTCGCCATAGTCGTCATAGTAATCAGTCGTTTGAATTGTTTCATTTTAACATTTAGGATCCTAGTCAAGTTCCCGATCATCAGGGACAACGGTTCTATATGGTCGCTATGGATGATTTTTCTATATTATCTTGGATTTTCTTGTTGAAGAATAAGTCTGAAGCTAGTCTTGTTATTAAATATTTTCTTATTGAAATTAAGATCATTTTTCTGCTAATGTGAAGTTTATTCTCCACGTTACAACTGATTGACTTTCTCAGGTCTCTTGGCATTGTTCATCATACTTCTTGTGCTTACACTTTGTAGCAGAATGGTGTTGTTGAACGCAAATACCGTCATCTTCTTGATGTCACGAGGACTCTTTTTATTCATAGTCGAGCTCCTCATTCGTTCTGGAGTGATGCGGTCCTCACTGCATGTTACTTAATGAACTGCATGCTTTCCACTATCCTTAGAGAAAAGGTTCCTTTCTTGATTGCATTTCTCAAGAAGGACCTATTCTCCCTTACTCTCTTGGTCTTTGGTTTAGTGGCCTTTGTCCACAATTTTGCTCCTGGACGTGACAAGCTCTCTCCAAGAGATGTCAAATGTGTGTTCTTTCGTTACTTTCGTACTCAAAAAGGGTACAGGTGTTTTGATCATGTAGGGAGAAAGTATTACGTGAGTGTTGATGTTATATTTTTTGAATCTATTATGTATTTCTCTCCTACAAGTGGCAGGTTGTCTAACTCCAATTCGAGTGAGGATGTCTTTGCTTCACCACCTTCGTTATCTCAACCATCTCCATCTCATACCACCACCACCCACTCCACCACCTCCACCTCTGTTTACCCTGACGTAGTTCTTGCCACGATTTTACATTCGCAGGTCTTATACTCGTCCCTCTGCTCATGCACCTTCCCCGTCATCTAGCACACCCCACGTATGTATTGAACACATTATTTCTACTAATGGCACTAGTGACATGCTTGTACCACAATATACTCTAAAGGAAGAGTTGATACCATAGAACATAGAGGTTGATGATCTTGATGTACCTATTGCCTTGAGGAAGCTACATCGTAATGGTGCCACTTATCCCCTATATGCTCATGTTTCCTTGGATCATCTTTCAGAGGAGTACAGGAGATTTTTCGTGGACTTTATGTTGTCACTATCCTACGAACATACCAGTAAGCTGCACAAGATAGTAGCTGGCGATTTGCCATGGAGGAGGAGATGGCTGATTTGCAATCTCGTGATACCGGGAGTGTTGTTTCTTCTCCTCCAGGTGCCTCTGTTGTAGGGTGCAAATGGATCTTTACGATCAAGCAACGGGCAGATGGCAGTGTTTATCGTTACAAGGCAAGGCTTGTAGCATGTAGGTTCACCCAGACTTATGGGATGGACTATTAGGATATCTTCTCACCAGTAGTCAGACATTCAACGTTGCGCATTCTTCTATCGGTTGTTGTGACTCGAGGCTGGCCTCTTTACCAACTTGATGTGAAGAATGTGTTTTTATATGAAGATCTACAATAGGAGGTATATATGCATCAACCACCATGGTTGGATGCTAAGGGAGAGTTTGAGAAGGTGTGTAGGCTCCACAAGGCGATTTACAGCCTAAGGCAAAGCCCGAGAGCTTGGTACCATAAGCTATCAGAGTTGATAATAGAGCATCAGGGGTGTGTGCGGTCCACTGTGGATCATTCGCTTTTTGTTCAGAGGATACAGAGAGGTACTATTTCCATTCTGGTTTATCTCGATGATATTATTATCACAGGTGATGATGAGCAGGGCATTCAGGCTACCAAGGAGTTCCTAGGTCAGCAATTTATGACTAAAGATCTTGGTAGTCTTCATTACTTCCTTGGACTAGAGTTCGCTAGGAACCATAGTGGTTTTGCGATGACCTAGAGGAAGATTGTGATTGATCTTCTACTTGAGACATAAATGACAGGGTGCAAGCCTGCTGCTACCCCTATGGATCCTAGCATGAGATTATATGATGATGACACTAAAGAGGTAGACAACATGACATACAAGGAGCTTGTTGGGAAGCTCCTCTATGCTACTATCATCAGGCCAGACATATCCTTTGCTGTAAACAAGGTAAGCCAGTTTATGGAGTAGCCCGGGAAGGTTCATATGAATGTTGTTTATATGATTCTGAGATATTTGAAAACTTCACCAGATACTGGTCTTCTATTTAACAGAGGTACATCTCTTGAGGTGATAGCTTGTGCAGATGCAGATTATGCATGATGCCCTAAAGATAGGAAGTCTACTTTTAGCTTTACTATTTGTGTTGGGAGTTCTCTCGTGTCATGGAAAAGCAAGAAGCAGACTGTGGTCACTGGATCTAGTGCAAAGTCCGAGTATAGAGCCATGGCTCAGGGGAGCACAGAGATGATGTGGGTTAGACCGATCTTGACTGATTTTGTTGTTGAGGTACCTCTTACCATACAGCTTTTATGTGACAATCAAGCAGCTTTACTTAGTACCAATAATCATGCATTCCATGAACGGATCAAGCATATAGAGGTGGATTGTCACTATATAAGACATGATCTAGAAGGGTCTCATATCCATCTCACATGCTTCTACTAGAGGTACTGCTAATATATTCACCAAAGCCCTTGGTAGAGGTCCATTTCAGAGATGTTCCAAGCTGAGCATGATAGATAATAAATATATATGCTCCATCTTAAGGGGGATGTTGAGATATTTGTATCTCTTTATATGTATCTTTTATTTCTTTTTCTTTCTTGTTTTCTTATGTAATTAACCCAGGGTCTTTCTCCTATATAAGAGAGCCCTAGGGTCTCTTCAATGATATGTGATTCCATTTTCCAACAGGGGGTGATGAGTCTAACTAAATCATCTTCTCGACTTCAAGCTTAGACTAAGAGTTCCTTATTAGCTTCAAAAGATCATTTATACATGTGATCTCCATCAACTTATATAAAGATCATATATGTCAAGGTGTACAACATGTTGTGATGGATCATAATAGAGCTAATTATCACCAAGATGTACAAGTAGACGTCGGATCTTTTTTTTAAAGAAAGGGCTTCCACCGTATGTGTGTGTGCCCAAAAACTTCACCATTTATCACCCAGGTAACATGATTACAGGCTAGTTACATGCAGCAAAGAAGATTACATCACCCAATTTTTAGCAAGCGCTTTAACATGCGCCACTACATTCTCACCATACATCTCGTCCACTCTAAATATAACACCATTCATAGCAATCCAAATTGCCAAAAGGACCACCAAGTATCCAAAATGATCCTTTTCCATACCCCTCCAATCTTCCTTAATGGACTCCCAGAAGCCCTCCATATTGTCACACCGAACCTGCTGATCCCCAAAGAACGACCAAGCCTTCTCAGAGCTCCTGCACCTAAAGAATAAGTGGTCCACATCTTCCACCTCCGTCTGGCACCATGAACATGATGAGTTGGCATTTTCGAAGAATCTTGCTACCTGGCCCCCCGTCAGCAGTCTACCTCTTCTGCACATCCACAAAAAAATCTCCACACGTATCGGCTCTTTCCAACCCCAAAGTCTTCTATAGTCGTCTCAGAGCCATCCGAAACACCATTCCGGCTCCCTTTCAATACCTTGTATGCTTTCCCAACGGAGAAACAATCATCTTGCCAACACCAGCAATAAATGCCCTCAGTGGGCCCTACCACATTTTCCAAGGTCGCAAGCAGCATCACCAATTCCTCTGCCCTTTGATCTGAAAGGTCAGAACAAAACGATGGGAAGAAAACTATGGTCATCCCACACCCTAACTACGAGAGCACCCGGGTTCGTAGTAAGGGCCATCAGCCGGGGAAAACGCTTACCCAGCACACCACCTTCGAACTAGTCATCTAACTAAAATCAAAAGCTCAACCCGTACCCCAATATCAGCTGCAAAGATGGGTGAATCTCCTGCGCCAGACCACAGATCTCCCTCCAGAAGAATGATGGCGCCAATCCTATATCCTCAGTGTTGGGAAAAGCGGTTCCCATCCCGTAGACCTTACGGAGAAAGTTGCAAACCAAGCTATCACAGTCTCCACAAATACGGGCAACCCACTTGCAAAGAGGACCACCTCCTTCGAGTATCCCCGAAAAAAATCACTTGTAATTGCATGATCCACCATGACCCTCAATGCGTCCGAAGAGAGCACGAAAAGCGATGGAGAAAGAGGAAAACTTTACCGAACACCTCATTGTGGTTGGAGAAAAACCACCTTTCGGCTGCTCGTTAACCAACACCGCACAAGATGTAGTGGTGATACATCTCTTCATACAGGCTATCCATCTAGGAGGAAAACCACGCATATGCAAAGAGGCACAAATGAAGTGTCAATCCACACAATTGTAAGCCTTGAAGAAATCCACTTTCCAAAGGACACCTTTAGTCTTGCACCTGCGCCAATCCGCCACAATCTCTGATGCTAACACCACACCATCCAGCAAATGTCTACCCAGGAGAAAGACACTGTGCCAGGGAGAAAGTCTTGTCCAACACCTTCTTCCGACGATTTGCAAGTGACTTATCCAAGATCAAGTAAACCGTGTTTGAGAGGTCAATGGGTCCAAAATTCTCAACTCTGGAGGCACCACCCTTCTTAGGGAGCAAGAAGATGAAAGAACGGTTGATCCCAAATCCCTTGTTCTCATCCATGAATTCCTCCACCACCGCCATCAGCTCCTCAGCAATGAGATCCCAAAACTCTCTGTAAAAGAACACTGGGAACACACCTAGACCAGGGCACCCATCTAAGTTGAGAGAGAATAAGGCATCACGGACCCCCTCCGTGCTCAAAGATCTCGTTAATGCAACCACATCTCCATCTGGAATGCGGCTCACCCCAAGCCCCAACCACTTAGATCCACAAGGAGGGGCCCTCCTGCTCGTGAACTTGAAATAGCCGTGACAGCCCTCATAATTTCAAACTCACCATGTATTTCCTCCCCCTCGACCTCAATCGAGTGGATGAGGTTGCATCATCTTCTTCCATTTGCTGCAATGTGGAAAACATGGTATTTACATCACCTTCCTTCAGCAATTTCATTCCCGATCTTTGCCTCCATTCGACCTCCCTTAACATGTCCTCCCACTTCAGAACTTTCTAAAGTACACGATAATTGAGGATCTCCTCTTCATCCAAATCTCTGGCATCCTCCAACAAGTCCAATCTTGTTAGCTCTTCCTGAGCATGGCCCTTCTGAGGCCCCGCTCGACCCTAGAAGCCTTCCTAAACACCTGCAGCTTGTGTTGCATAAACGTCAACTTGGTCGCAAAGACCATTGTCGCTGACCCCTCAAGCACCAGACTTCTCCAAAATGAAGTTACAAGATCCTTGAAGCCTTCCTCCAACATCCAGCTTCTCTCAAACCTGAAGTAGGATGAGGTCCCCTACCAGAGCACGTGTCCAAACAGATGGGTGCGTGGTTAGATCTCGACTTAGGAAGCAAAGTAATTGTCGTCAGATCGAACTTTTCTAGGGCTTCAATCGACAACAGGAATCTATCAATACATGATCTGAAACTTGAGCTCCTCCAGACATATTTGTAGTTTGTTGCATCAAGTCCACCTACATGAAATGGGCTGAGCCAATATCATGTGCTCCCCTCCCATCAGATCCGTCATCCTCAAAAAGTGTGACATTGAAATCACCGCCAACCACTCAAGTCATATCCACAAAATGCTCCCTGATGAACCTCAACTAATCCCAAGCGGCAACGTTCCGTAAGCCACCCGAGACACCATACCTCGAAGAGATAGCACCATTGTTGTAAAAGTCCCTCGACTGGCCCGACTAGTAGGTCTGACTAGTCAAGTCGGTGGGGTGGCCGACCAAGTACTAACTAATTCCGACTAGACCAACTAGTCGATCGATTTTTTTCTTGAAGATACCATATATATATTATTTTTTAAAGCAAAGATGGAATTCAGAATAATGCAATCAGAAGGAAAGTTGGTGTAGCTCCGATCGAGGATAAGATGCGAGAAAACCGCTTAAGGTGGTTTGACTATTTGCAAAGAAAGTCAATGATGCACCTATTAAGAGATGCGAGTTCTGGGATATTGAGTCGGCTAAGAGAGGGTGAGGATGATCCAAGAAGTGATGGAATGAGACTATAAGAAGGGATCTTAGTTTTTTGGATATAAGCCTGAGATTGACCCAAGACAGATCTGAATGGAGGCAAAGAATCCATGTAGCCTACCCTACTTAATTGTGAGAAAAGGCTTTGTTGTTTTTTTAAAGCAAAATTATTCTAATACGCTTAATGTTTTATTTAAATTCAATTACTTATTTTCTTTCATTATGTTAATATATACGAATTTACATACAAAAATGATCTATATATTTAAAATAATTAAAAATTCAAATCCGATTAAAGTTCGATAAAATCTGATTAGAATATCACATAACGATCGACCATCCTTATTGTGCAGGAGTACTGTGATCGAGTGTACCAACCTGACATCCTCCACCAAGTCAAATAAGCTTCTGTTCCATGCAACCACAATTGCCCTGGTACTACCCTTAACGAACCGCACAGAACTCTGTGAGATGAGGGCCCGAGACAGAACCCATCTCACATTGTCCCACGAATCAACCTTGGTCTTTTACCGGTAAGCCACATCAATCCGCCACTCTAACAACATGGCACTGATTGCAAATTGCTTGTCTGGTTGACCTAGGTCCCGAGCGTTCCACGAGATCAATCTCATTGGGAACTCGTGGGGAAAAACCCCGCCAGTAGAATTCCAGCCCATTGCGTGATTGACAGATCAAAGACATTTCCAGACTCATTTCCAGCTACAGATACATGCTCCACCACTGAGTGAGATTCGAAGCCTTTCGAAGGAGATACCACAACATTACCGTCCTCCACCACTACTGGTATCAGACAATCTTGTGTGACTAGACCCCTAACCACGATCTTTATAACACACACCTGCACGGGCACCTCTTCTCTCACAATCTCCAACCTTTGTGTCTCCCACTTTGATGCATCGACACGCCACCTTTTCCTGGAGAAGCGCTGAAACTAGGGATGCAAACGGACGGATACAGATATGGATATAGGTATTACCATATCCTTATCCGTTTCAAAATATGGATACAGATACGGAAACGGATATCATACGAATATCGAAAATTGAATACCTTATCCTTAAATACGGAAACGGATTCGGAATCGGATAATCATGATTTGGATACGGATATTTAAGAAACGGATACAGATTATCCTATAAATATTAAGTATCTCCTCATACTTTTAATTAGAAATGATGTCTTTACGAACTTGTAATTGATGGATGACTAATCCTAAATTCAACGAACTTACAATGTTACATAATAAATAAGAAAATAAACTAAAATATTGAATGAAATAAATTAAATAGCATATAATAAAATTGTACGATGACGCGCCTCTATCTTCCTTCATTTGAAATGTTTTCAAAATATAGGTAATACTGTAACATTGTAACCAACTAATAAGATAAAGGTTATATGGTATATTTCGTGAAACGACATTATGATAAATTATAAAAGTTTATTACCTTTTCATGATGATGTACAATTTCATGTCAGTGCTACATTGAGGCATGCAAAACATTTGTGAAGCTGAAATATTGCATATCTTGTTGACCCAAAATATAAACAGACAACTATAAACTAAAGTCTTTTCATGAGTAAATAGTCTAGCAACAAAGTTCCATAAAAAAAGATGATTTAAAGTAGTTCCACAATAGTTCAAAAACCAAATTCTACAAACTCAAAATAAACTGGATAGGATTCAACTCAAAATAAACTGGATAAGATGTACATGTCATACGTGACTCGATAATACGAATATTTGTATCCGTATCCACGAAAAATATATACATCCGTAGTCGTATACGTATCCGAAAAAATCTATAATGGTATCCGTATCTAAATCCGTATCCGCAAAAAAATTAAAACTTGTATCTGTATCCGTATTCATTAAAATCTGAAAATGTATATCCCTATCCGCTTAAAAGCAGATACGATAGCGGACGGAGACGGATATATCCGCCTGGACCTCGAAGTAATTCTGGAAAACCCTGGGGTCGACGCTACAAATGACCTAGCCCCTCACGTGTGGGGCATGCGATGGGCTAGGCTCAGTAGCTATGCAGCTTCGGATGGCATGTGGATGGCTCGGGTGCTTCGAGAGGTGTCTTGGTGTATGACTTACTAAGCATGAGCCCGGATGGTCGTGCGGGCGACGTAGCTCTCCTTGAGTCGTTGGATAGCACCCCTCCGGTGTCCATCCAACAACACCTGTAGCTCGAGTCTGTCTTCCTATGTCGTACGGGTGGTGGTGCTTTTGGGTTTTCGACGAAGGACATGAAGCTTTGCTTCGCCCCTCCATCCACACTAGAGCTCAAGGCAGACCCCTAGAGCGTTGTCGATGAAGGTACGACAGAAGGTGGCGTAGGAGGTCCGGGAATGGCATTGCAATGAGTGCTCATCAGAGACAGAGCTGGAGACTGGAGCAAGGTGTGTAGCTCCGACCAATGAAGAGATACCTGCAAATAAATTTAGGAATAGCCGAAGCAGGGTGTTGTGCGGGGTTTGGTGAGATGAATGGAGGGCAACTAGCAAGAGAGGTGGAGCTCTGGATGGGTTCTCCTCAAGCGTGCCTGAGAAGAAAAGGAGGTCGATTAGCAAAAAGTCAAAAAACAAAAGTTATAGATATCGTTGAGATCTACAAGTTTCATGTTACCAAAAAGACAAAAGAGGTCAAATATACAATGAATAATTTTTGCAAGTATTTTTAAGGGATAAAACACTTAGTTTTAATTGTTTTGTGATTTTTTTTGTATTTTTATTTTCTTTTAAAACAAAAAATAAATATATACAATAATTAATCTAATTTTTAAGGGTTTTTAATAAATTAGGAAATAAAGAAAATGTTAGTGAATAAATACACTAAATAGAGTTAATAATTTAGTGTTAATTATACATAGATTATTTACAATATAATACAAGTTAATATTAGTGAATTAGTGGTGGTTTTTATTGATTTTTTCAAGTTAGGAGAATAAGGAATGGATTTCATAATGATGTATCCGGGATTCATCATCCTGCGAGACCTCACTACATTGATGGTCATCACCACACAGCACACTACATATAGCACGAGGATTACCCCACCCGCCCCGTTGCTGATGGTCTCCATCCTCACCCCGCACAACCTCACATCGCTGAGGAATAGACATTCCATCACACCTGGAGGTACCCAACTGCTCCAACAGGCCAGGGTCCAGAAGACTGCGCAGCATATCACCCTCGATGGTTTTCATTCAGACAAGAAAGGTAGTATTGCATGTTGTTGAACCACCAAGAACTGGCTTCGTCAAATTGCCCAAGCACGACAGGTCATCGGTGGCAACCTCAAATCTGATCATACCCTCCATCGAGTCAAAGAATTCCTCGAACTCAAACACATTGGATCTGAGGAGCATTGGCTCTGAAGGGGGTGATTTGGAATCTGGCACCGCCACTCCGGATCCAGTCAGACATCCGGGACTGATGGGGCATGACATGGCATCCAGGTCTCCACAATCAGGTCACGATAACCCTATAACCATCGGGCCCCTGGAACCCACATCGGGAGGAGGATCCGACAAAGAAAGCAATGCTTTGACTCCACGGGCAATCGAAGGGGCTACAGCTGTCAGACCACCATGATCCACCTCAGAAGGTGATGCAAACGGCTTTCGCGGCGTCGATAAATAATATTTTTTATAGTAGATATTTGGTAGAAGAACGAGATGGGTTGAGAAGAGAACCTGGAAGGGTTGATTAGAGAACTTGGAAGGGTTGAGAAGAGAACTCGCCGGGAATACGAGAGGTTGAAGGAGGAGAACCGCGGAGATCGCGTGGAGGGAGAAGGGAAAGAGGGAGATACTGAGATAAACTCAATTTTTCATTAATACTGGACTAAATAAAAACAATGGGCTACCCTCTCTTTATATAGGAGAGATGGGTTTACAAAAATAGTAAACTAATTTAAATTGACAACCAACTTGCCTAAACTGACTCTAACTAATTAATTGACCCAAATTCAAATTAAAATCTACGAAATAAACGTTGAGATCACATGCGATCTCTATTATTTAATTAAACAATTATGACAACTTAAAAACGTAAATAAAATTGACAATTAAAATTAAATAAATATTTGGCCCTATATTTGGGGCCCACGCTGCATCAACTCTCCTCCGCTTTTAAAAATTCGGCTCCTGACGAATTGCGGGATCTGCAGACTTGGAGGGTGATTCGGCGCATTCCGTCGTCTTCTGGAAGAACTGATGGGGAGCGAACGGCGGGATCCATACGCGGGCGGGGATGATGCGGCCGTCGTGGTTAAAGAACATGTGCGGTGCGAACGGCGGCGTCGTCTTGATTGTTGGCTCCTTCCCGAGATGTTCAAAAAATTGATGTGGCATGGAGAATAGGGTCCTTGGAGAAGCCATAATGAAGCAATGGCACAAGGAGAGGAGAAGAGGAGATGTGGCTAAGGAATGAAGCCATGGGGTCCTTAAATAGGGAAAACCCAAGGTCCTAATCCTATTTGGATAAGGAGGATCCCCATAATTCTGGTTTGCAGCTCTTTTCTTTAAATATTTTCGCCACCAGGGGTATGGGTGCAATTTTCGCACCCCCTCATTCTTAGTGCTCCTTTTCTTTCTGCAAATAGGGGATTCTTGGGAATTATTTTTGCAATTTTTCCAAATGATTTCCCAATCCCTCAAATCATGGATTGCATACCCCGTCGGCTTCGGGATTCTTGTTAGGGCTTGCGCGCTATGCGCGGGGGCATCTACCGCATAAGGGCGGCGCGGTTGTGGACGCTCGAGCAGGGCGGCGGCTCGCGAGGAAGCAGGCGGCGCTGGTGATCGAGATGCTTTGGGGAGGAGGCGTCGGGGGGGTCGCGTTGCAGGTGCGGGAAAGCGGATGGCGATCTCCAGCGGTCTGGCGGCGGGAGTGAGTCGGGCCGACCGCTCCAAAGACCTCCAGCGCCTCCTCCTCTGTGGCGGTGGCGGCCGAGTGCCTGGTGATGCGAACAGCTCCGAGCTGCGAGGACGGGAGATGGCGATCGGGCCCAGTGCGGATGGGGGGTCGGTGGAGGCCTGCCGGTGGTTGGTGCGGTGGCGCGGTTCCGCGCGCGGAGGCAAACGCGGGAAGAGGGTGTTGGGTCGACCACATGACGGGGGAGGTGTGAAGGGGCACGTACAGGAGGCGCGACGGAGGTGCAGGCTGCTAGGTCGGCACTGGCGGTGGTGGAGCGCACAAGAGATGGCGGTCGGGCGGGGGCTGCGGCGTGGGTCGCACGACAATCGACGACGGTCGCGGAGGGGGCACGTGGAGGCGCACGTGCCTCCCGCTGGAAGCTGCGCGGGGACAGCAACTGCAATCTCATAGAAATTGGCCATTTCATAATTTTCCTCCGTAGGATCTTCATCAAATGTTGGTCCTATGTCCTCCTTATCTTGTTCAACGATTGTATCACTGAAATCGATATTAGGACCGGGAATACCTTCGTTTTCATGGCTGAAATCGACTTGAACTGCAGGTACAACGTTCTGATTTTGGTTGTCGACCGGCGAGTCTTCATCGATTTGTTCGTCCAACCATGCTTGAACCTTCAGGGATGCCGCAAGACGTTTTTTGAACTTCTGTTGACGCGAACGCGCATGCGGCCCATGAGATATGCGGTTGAGATCAAGCTTGAGACGCCAATATGCCACGGGATCGTTGAATCGTAGGAACGACTCAATATCCATGCTCTGATACCAAATGATGCAAATCGGCTTTTCGCAGCGTCGAGAAATAATATTTTTTTATGGTGGTTTTTTTGGTAGAAGAACGAGATGGGTCGAGAAGAGAAATTGGAAGGGTTGAGAAGAGAACTCGTCGGGAATACGAGAGGTTGAAGGAGGAGAACCACGGAGATCGCGTAAAGGGAGAAGAGAGAGAGAGGGATAGAGATAAATCTCAATTTTAATTCATACTTGACTCAATCAAAACAATGGGCTACCCTCTCTTTATATAGGAGAGATGGGTTTACAAAAATAGTAAACTAATTTAAATTGACAACCAACTTGCCTAAACTGACTCTAACTAATTAATTGACCTAAATTCAAATTAAAATTTACGAAATAAACGTTGACATCACATGCGATCTCAATTATTTAATTAAACAATTTCGACAACCTAAAAACGTAAATAAAATTGACGATTAACTAATTAAATAAATATTTGGCCCTATATTTGGGGCCTACGCTGCATGAAGAGGCGGCGTGGTGATGACGCGGGGTTGGCACGCGTGACGCGCGGTGCGGAGAGGGTGGGGTTTCGCTGGGTTTTCGGGTGAGGCGAAGGGAGGGCGGAGGGGAACTGGAGAGATGGCGGGGAAGTGGTTGTGGGGTACGGTGGTGGGGAATGGGGTTGCGGTTGGAGGTGGTAAGTATCGGAGGAAGAGGGGAGGGCTGGGGAGAGGGCCGACGCCTGGGCTGGAGGGTTGCGAGATGAGGGGTGGCGGGGCTGCCGCTGGGGGTGCGGTGAGGGGCCGGATGGCCCGCGGGACCGCCGTGAGGGTAGGGGTTTCCTTCGAGGACGTCGCAGGTGATGGGGGCTGACCTGTAAATTCCCGGACAGCAACTTCGACTTCGAAATCAGATTCTTCTTCCGTGCTTGTGTCAAAAATCGGCCCTTTGTCTTCATTGTTTGGTTGCACAGGAAATAAATCTTCATCTATAATGAAAGTGCCTTCAATTTTCATCCCGAAATAGGGTTGAACAGTGGCTGCCACGATCTGATTGTCGTCGTCGACGGATGAATCTTCATCTAAGGTTGTGTCCAACCATGCTTGGACCTTCAAGGATGCTGTAAGACGCTTTTTGTACTTCCGTTGACGCGAACGCGCATGCAGCCCATAAGATACGCGGTTGAGATCGAGCTTGAGGCGCCAATATGCCACGGGATCGTTGAATCGTAGGAACGACTCAATATCCATGCTCTGATACCAAATGATGCAAACGGCTTTCGCGGCGTCGATAAATAATATTTTTTTATACTGGATATTTGGTAGAAGAACGAGATGGGTTGAGAAGAGAACTTGGAAGGGTTGATTAGAGAACTTGGAAGGGTTGAGAAGAGAACTCGCCGGGAATATGAGAGGTTGAAGGAGGAGAACCGCGGAGATCGCGTGGAAGGAGAAGGGAAAGAGGGAGATACTGAGATAAACTCAATTTTTCATTAATACTGGACTGAATAAAAACAATGGGCTACCCTCTCTTTATATAGGAGAGATGGGTTTACAAAAATAGTAAACTAGTTTAAATTGACAACCAACTTGCCTAAACTGACTCTAACTAATTAATTGACCCAAATTCAAATTAAAATCTACGAAATAAACGTTGAGATCACATGCGATCTCTATTATTTAATTAAACAATTATGACAACTTAAAAACGTAAATAAAATTGACAATTAAAATTAAATAAATATTTGGCCCTATATTTGGGGCACACGCTGCATCAGAAGGCGAGGTATCAACAACCGCCAAAGTAAAGGTCATTTCTCGGGGTTTCCCACCGTCGTCCTCTACGTTGCGGTCCCCGCTACCGAACGCACCGCCACCGACATCAGAGCACCACCATGTGACACAGCCGCCATCGCGACAACCTAAATACCAAGAGGCCTTCTTCCGAGCTAGATGACAAATTTTAGAGGGATCGATTTAGCCCCATACATCTTGACCACCATATCCCTCTCGTTGCCTAGACCAAACCAAATGAGCGGATCTCCTCGAGCTCGCCGATGAACTTAACTGCCTAATAAATAACTTCTTGGCTCCTGCATCTAAAGGGAACCCTGAGGATCTTCGCCTTCCAGGAGGCACACGAAGCTCCGGGAACCCCATTCATCGATCGCATCCTCCTCCACTTGGTCTGACCTCTCATCGCAGGGGGAATGCTCCTTCGAAAGCCCCTCCAATGATGGGATCTGCCCTCTTGATCGAGAAACCCCTCAAACAGAACACCTCACTCAAAGTATGGATGAAGTCCACCGTAAACCCGGCGAACCTCGCAGTCCGAATCCCATCTTGGACCTCCAGAAAGATCTCTTCATCTCCTTCTCCAATCACAAAACCAACCAGGTACCGCTTATGTGTCGCACCCTCAGCCAAAGCGGCAATGAGTTGTGTCAAGTCCTCCGGTAACAGGTCCCCACCTGCAGCCTAGGACGAGAAGTCGAAGACTCCGCTGCACCAATGCCTACCTTACCGTTCATCACCACCTTGCAACCTTTCTTCGATGACCAAGAGCACCGCAGCGGAAACACAAGGGTTCTAGAGCGAGGCAAGTCCAGCACACCGCAGAGAAGACACCATGGAGTCTTCCCATCATCCCCCTTCACCATCGACCTCAACACAGGGTGCCGGTGTGCAACCCGAGAGTACTCAGCATGCAGATCGCTAGCCGCTCCCATAAACCCACTCCTCACACTCTTATACACCCACTTCCTCTCACTCACCTTGGTGGCGATGGCCTTCGGATCCCCCGGGGCTCTGGAGCCACAACCCTCGAGCCTTGTTCTCTCCCCTTCGTGCTTGCTCTCATGTGTAGATCTGTTGGATCTTTTTTTAAATCTAGACGTTAGGTCTTATAGCATAGACTTATTATCATTGCACAAATATAGAGGAGACTTATCGATATTGCACAAAAACATCAAAGAATTATCATCATTGCACAAATATAGCAGAGACTTATCAACAATGCACAAAGATAGAGGAGAATAACCATTGTTGCTCAAATAGATAGGAAGAAGTGGGCCATCTTTCCAACTCGACTTTTTTGAGATGTTTTAAGAAAGAGTAAGCATGTCGTGCTTATATTAAATATCTCATATATCCCTTTGTAATCTTTCAAGAAGAGTAGAAGAGATATGTGCAGAGTTGCCTATATTTAAAGAGATAAGTAGTCTAGACTGCTCATTGAGATACACAATTTTGTTGCAAAAGAACGAAGATATCCTTGGATCAGTGAGACTGTATATAGAGAAAGTTATCCAACCATAATCTCATAAGTGGAGTCGGCAGATGGGAGAGTTGTAATATCTTTGCATAAACTGATATGTTTTAAAAAGATTTCTGTGATGGTCGATAATATCTCATGGTCATCCTTTCAACATTCAAAATAATAAGGGCAAGAAGGTCATTCTACACATCTAACATGAAAGACAGTCCTTGTTTTAACAAAAGAGAAAAAGTTATCTATTGAAATTATAACACATTTATCTCATAATTCCTCCCAAAAAAAAGAAACATGTGTTAAATCCTCCCACAATGCAGTCCCAAAAGTTAGTGCAAGATTTTTTCGTCAGCAGGCATGCCTCATCCGTGTGTACTTATACATCTTCCATATCCCACCATTTAAATCTGAGCTTGTAGCAACCATGGCTATGACTATGAGGCTGGAAAGACAACCTCAGCCCACCACTTCAAAGTACCCAAGTGCTTAAAATATTTACATTTTACGTGTTTTAATCCCCCACCCCCACATTGGTAATGAGATCCCATTTTCTTACTTATACTCGACCTGTAAGAAAAAAATGAAGAAATAACCAAGCACTATCTGCATGCATTCTACTTTTGTCAGCGTCGAAAATTCACAACATTTAATTCCCCCATCTAATTACGAGAAAGAAGTCATCAACAGTGAAAATTGACATGTAGTTGCTCTCCTATTAAGAGATTTAACATAAATTTCACATAGAAATTTCTAGCGAAACCCATCTCATTTTCAGGATTTTCCCCAAGAGTATCATAAAATAAAAAAAACTTGAAAAGAAAAATCCAACACCTTTTCATCAATTAACTCCGCTGCAGCAATTTGCAATGACATGCATTAGTGACTGTAATTTAAGTAAAAAATAAAATCGATGTTATTTAACCTCCTACAATTCTAATAGTTATCAATCATCATCAGAAGAAGAAAGAGAAATAGGTCGATATTCTTACACTCAAACAGAAATGCAATAACATGCATATTAACGACATTTGAGGTTTATCAAAAGATGATTGTCATTTTGAAATAAGCCCAGATCATATATTTAGAAAAGAAGAACAATGTGATAGCATCGGTGAAGTATTGAAAAATTAAAATTAAGTTTATGCTCAAAATCAAATAAAAAGTATATACCTCGTCCTCACTGTATCCTTGGCCACACTTGGGAGTAAACAGCATATCACCAGTGGCGAGCTCGAAAGCAATGCATGCAAACGACCACATATCAACCGAAAAAGAATATCCTGAACAAAGAATAACTTCTGGAGATCTATACTGCCTTGTTTGTATGTCGTTTGTAAAAGGATCATTAGCCCAACAAGCATTCCCAAAATCTACAATTCGACATGCCAAGTCAATCCCTTCCAAGTTCCTTGCCTCCTCAGGAACTCCTCCCATTGAGTCTCTCCTCATTGAGATCCTAGCTACTGCTTTCCTAGCTCTTCTCTTTAATTTCTTCTCAATAGTACTGGAAATTCCAATATTGAGGCTGCCCTCAGTCCTCTCAAGAATAGGGGTAAATCCAGAGCGCACGGGATCCTTGGCAGGATCGATAGTGGAGACGAGAAGCACATTTTCTGGTTTCAGATCAGTGTGTATAATACCAAGCTCTCTGTGCAGGTAATCAAGACCAACCAATATAGATCTGCACACCTCCCTGACTTTATTCAACCCAATTCCCTTGTATCTGTTATAGCGGATCAGCCGCAACAAGCTATCCCCGAGGAATTCCAAGACCAGGCAAATATGCTGCCCATTCGGGCCAGCATGCTTGAACTCATCGATTAATCTAACAACACATTTTGAATTCAATGGATCCCCTTCGGCGATAGCAGACAGAACCTTGATCTCATGCAATGCTGCCTCCGCAAATTCAACAGCACTCTTTTGTATCTTCAGGGCAACAAGCCTCTGGAAAGAATTCAGCAAACACCAAATAGTCAAGCATCGAACTTTGACAGTTTACACGGACAAAGAGATAAAGAATAAAATACTACAATGGGAGAAACCCATAAAGATCTTCCTGTTTCCTTTATTAGTAAGAAAAAACAACATCGAGGATAGAACTTATCAAAACCATCACGAAAGCTGAAAAAAGAATCTTTTTTTTGTTACGGTACAGATAACAACTTTAATGGCAGAAACCACAAGCAAAAACGTAAAAAGTGGGGTTTCCCCTTCTGAAAAACATCCCGCAGCGAGTGCACATAAAAGACAATCAAAAAACCGGTAAAACAACAAATCAGCTTATCGGATCCGGAACTCCGGCGAATGGTGGAGAGAGAATGGGCGGTGGGACGAGATAGGTGGCGTGGTTACTTGGAATCGGGTGTCGTAGGCGAGCCAGACGGTGGAGAAGTGACCCCAGCCGAGCTTGCGCTGGGCGACGTAGCGGCCTCCCTTGAAGTGGTCGCCGACGCGCACGGCGTGGTAACCTCCCTTCCGGTACGCGTCAACGCCCTCGTCCTCGGCTTCGCTCCCCGACGACGACGAGCACGACATCTAGGAGGTCTTCGTCTCCAACTATCTGCGAAGGATATGGAGTGCGCTCGATCGATATCGATTGCCGATTGATCTCAGGGTTAGGGAGTGAGTGAGAAATTTGTGTTGGAATTTGGAGGGGAAGACCTCGGAGAGAGAGAGAGAGAGAGAGAGAGAGAGAGAGAGAGAGAGAGAGAGATTAGAAATTCCGCTGGTGGCTCCCCCTTTCTCTCTCTCTATCCCTCCTTGTGTTATTTACCAGTTCGGTCGCACGTCCTTGGAATTTTTTGGTGGGTCTCGGCGCTCCTGAGAGGAAGGAGGATTTTGCGCCTCAGCCCATCGTACTTATGAAGTTGAAAATAATTAGTCATTTGGAGAAATCAAGACCTCGAGATGTGGTGAACCCTTTTTAATGGCAAAACTGGTTGTTATGATCTTGATGTCATAACTGAGGTAAGCAATGATCCAATCCAGCTCGTTCTGATCATGCCTTATGTATAGTTGTTAGATATGGTTTGATGACAATAATTCAAAGGATCAACGAGTAGAACATTAAGGTTTGGAGAATAAGTACTGGAATAAGGGGTCACTTCTTTTCCTAGAACAGTTTTTAAGATTACGGTTATTTCCTTTCCTATACCATTATTTCAAATTATTCCACCATTATTCCTATCTTTATTCCACATTACATATCCTTATTCCACCTTATTCTCCTTATTCCAATTTTTCCAACCAAATAGAGAAGAGACCATTATTCTCCTATTATTCATACTTATTCCCGAACCGAACATCCCCTGGCATGTTTCATGTCGATTTTAATCAAAAGAGCTTAATTAGTAAATTCACTTTGATTGCATGCGATGACAATAATTCTTTATAAAACTTTTCCGTTTGAAAATATGTTAATTTTGAAATGCAATCATCCCTATTTTTAGTTATTATCACTGGTAGAAATTATAGAACAGACGGTAATGAAACTGTGGCTTAATGTGCTATTACCATGGCTTAAGATTATTGATCACAGTAATTTTATCGTGGCTAATGCCTTCATGCAGGAAAATTTACTATTGCCAAAGCTCATTACTATTCACCACGATAAAACTACCGTGATGAACATACATAGACCGCCATACATGTACCGTGGTTAACATCTTTAAAACCACGGTAACAATACCGTAGCATAAAACCTATAGCCATGATTATTATACCGTTGTGTAAAAACTTTGACCACAATAAAATTACCATGGCAAACCCAGTAGGCTACGGTGCAATTACCATGGCATAAAAGTATTAACTACGGTAACTTATTGTGGCCTAAATATATCAATCATGATGCAATTATCATGATCTAAAATCCTTGTCCACAATCGTTGTATCGTGGCAAAAAATGTAAACAATTTTAAAAAAAATACCATTGGATAGGATTGATTAATTTCTTGCATAAAAATTACTTAAAATAAATAATTAAATCTTTTGATTCATCTATCACAATTACATATGATGTGCGAGTAATAATGAGAAATCTGTAAACAAAATAAATAGATTTGACCGTGAATGGTGCTAACGATGAAAAAATATGCGATTACATGATGCACTTATTAAACATAACTACACATATTAAACATAAGTACACATTCATAGAGAATGAGAACCATTTAACAAAAATATGATATGACAGATTTCATTAATTATCAAAACAATCCAAACAAATCTAACCACCAATGCTCACAAATAATTTCCAGAAAAAAGAACAAACTAAGTACGGATGACAATAGACTATTTAAAAAAGGGAAATATGAGTCATCCAAAGCAAAATCATCAAAATTTGAATCATCTGAGTTCATAAAATCCAAGCTCCATCTCATCTTCCACTCCTACATCTTCTCCTTCAAGATGAGGAACAATGTCTACAACAAATACCAACTCCATATGAGGATGTCCCATGAGCTCTTTGTGCATGGCCTCCACTCTTACATCTCATTCCAGATGAGGAACACTGTCGGCGATGAATACCGGCTCCAGATGAGGATGCCCCATGAGCTCTCTGTGCATGACCTCCACTGCTTTTGCCATCTGCATTATTTAGTGGCATGCCCCATCAGCTCTCTGTGCATGGACATCAATTCACTTCATGTATCACATCCACATATCAAATGGAAATTAAAATAAAGTATCCATTGTGGTATTTTGGATATGCAAATTCTATTCAATAGAACTTATTGGCTTTACATCTTTTAAAATCAATGATGTATCGATTAACAAAACTCATAGATATGTTTGATTGATAAGCTATTGACTTTTACCTGAATCAAATCTAGTTCGAAATGACTCTTTCAATCCTTGACGTGCTTGGAAACCTTGCCTTTCACAAGTCTACATGTCAAAGATGATATCAAACATTAGATATTAATATAATCATATATCCTACTTAATTCCTAACAGTATAGGCTATCAGATATCCTCCCAACATCATGACTAAGATATTTGCTCCTAAAACTTTTAGCTCAGAATCACTTACTCTAGGCTCAAGAACTCCTGAATCAAAGTCCACAACAACAGATACCTTTAGTGGGATCACAACATTTACATTGGCATCAAATAATATTGATGGAAGTGTTATGGTTGGTAAAAGCATATCATTTACGTTAGCTTGTCATGGTATGCATCATGCAAGAGTTTCTATGACATTCTTCTTTCTTTGAAAGGAAAAGGGCGACCACCATAAAGGTGTGTGTATCTAAATTTCTAAGACATCCTTTGAGTTAGTTAATCATTTAATAATTGAATTCCTCACGTGTTTTTCCATTAGTTTAACTATAAGTAATATGGAAGGAGGCTTTATTATTATTGTTATGTTGTTACTTTAGATAGTGTAGTATATGTAGAAATAAGAACATGAAAACAGTGAAAATGTGACGGTTTTTACATGAGAGAAAAATTATCATAGTTTCATTTATCTTATATCAGAAATAGAGAAATTGGTGTGATATAGACATAAGAATACGTAAAGACCAAGTTAAAAAAATCAAAATGACTACATACGAGAACTATATATAAGACAAAAAAACTTATATCCTTATGATTGTAACCATTGCAATAACTTCTGAGTTGAAAGTTGAACCTGAAAGGTTCATTTAAAGTGGAAGTATACGTAGTACAACAAAGGTTTGGTTAAATATGAAGTATCAATTTTTCTTACTAGAATTGACCTTGCAAACCTTTGAGCAAGGGTGAGGTACATGTTCTACTTTTTAAAATCACATTTACGGAAACAAACTTTCTGAGTTGAAAGTTGAACCTGAAAGCTTCATTCAAAGTGTAAGTACAAGTAGTACAACAAAGGTTGATTGAATATGAAGTATCAATTTTCTTACTAGAATTGACCCTGCATACCTTTGAGTAGGGATGAGATACAATGTAAATAACTAGTTCTAGTTTTAAAAATCACATGTATGGAAACAAACTTTCTGAGTTAAAAGTTGAACCTGAAAGGTTCATTTAAAGTGGAAGTATAATTAGTACAACAAAGGTTTGATTAAATATGAAGTATCAATTTTTCTTACTAGAATTGACCTTGCAAACCTTTGAGTAGGGATGAGATACAATGTAAATAACCATGTTCTAGTTTTTAAAATCACATGCACAAAAACAAACTTTCTGAGTTGAAAGTTGAACCTGAAAGGTTCATTCAAAGTAGAAGTATAAGTAGTACAACAAAGGTTGATTAAATACAGAGTATCAATTTTTCTTACTAGAATTGACTCTGCAAACCTTTGAGTAGAGATGACATGCAAAAGGAAAAATGGAGTAAGTCAAAAGAGAAGGGATTTCACATTGTAAACAAATAGGGGCTTTAATTTATATTTATTTATATTTATATTTACAATATAATTACATATAGGAAAATAGATTATGTAGGCTATTACATTTAATTAATATATAATATTATTACACTTATAGACATGCAAGTTGAATTTTATCTATATATATCCCATTATTCAAATAAGTAATATAACATTGTACTTAGCTACAAAAACATGTTAGTTTATAGTTTAAGGTGTTAGGTGATTATTGAAATAAGGTAAATATAATATCTAGAACAATATTTTGTTGCCCATGATGATATAAGTAGAGCACGTTAGTGTAAGGAAACTAAGTTTCATAAAGGGGTATATATGTAAATATATCTAATAAAACCTCCAATATCACACATATCTTTTCAATAGTTAAAGGACTTGACATTCTTATCACTCATATAATTGTTACAAGATTCATGCCTTGTTCTACCAATCTATCATTTATATAAGAAAATATTAGCACTTGAGATCCTCTACATTAATGTTACCTCTTAACGATGATGTGCTAAGAATTTGTAAGAAGAACAATAGAAAAGCATTGTAAAGTTAAATTTTCTGACCTATGAGGATAAGGATTTCTCTTATTACAAAAAGTATTGTAAAGGTTTATTTTCTTGACCTATGGTGGTAAGGATTTCTATTGTTACAAATTTCAATAACCAATGCATCCAAAAGTAGTGAAATCCATGGGTAGATTAGCAATATTAATTGACTAGTTCTAAGCAATAAATTGTTTTCATATGGACACGGAATAATTGAGATATTAATACCCTCTAGTCCAATGTAGATATACGGAATATGATAGACTATTAATAGATTCTAGAATCTCTTAGTAGACTATATAATAGAAGAATGTACACATCATTATCTTATGTCTTATTACGTCCATCTATATATGTAATAAGAGAGTCTTTTACTTGTTGAATTGTTGTGTTCATCTTCACAGCAATATTGTCACTTGAAGGATATGGAGAAATCCTCAAGCGCATCACGGAAGCGTGATCGTCGTATCGAATACGATGAAGAACGACTAGTCGTACTAGTTGTTCGGTGCAGCGGAATTTAAAAAAATTTTAAACCGATGAAACCACATGATCCGAGAACCATTCTCAAATCGTTTCATCTATAACCACAGCAAGTATAATGCAATACCTCTTGAAGCGTGGTTGATCAAGTCTCTACGAAAAGAGACCTCCTGTCTCAAGTCCGATCGTCGGAGTAACGGCTTGCGAGCGCGGAGATGAGTCGCGGTGTCCTCGCAATCCAAGTTGATCCAAGCGCGGTTGCTCCTGATCTCGTCGCACGAGATCAAATGTCTCCTTCGTGAGTGAAGCACTCCAAGAAGACAAAGAACCGTAGAGAGTCGAAGCGGCAGCACGATGGCGCGGGCGTCGACAATTCTCTCCACCAAGGTGGACAGTCACCAAGAAGAGAGGGAGAGAGAGGGCTGTCGTGTAAGAGAAAGAGAGAGAGGGAGAGTTTGTGCTACAATAGCATGTGTAAAAAGAGAGCCAAGTATGCCTCTCTATTTATAGGGTTTTGGGATCCATGGATCTCAATCCATGGGATACATAAAATCAATGGATGAGATTGATTTATGTTCATCCAATGGCTAAGATTGTTGTTGTCAAAGACAACAAAATTAGGTTAAAATATATTTGACAAAATCAAATATAATTCATTCCTAAATCAACCCAACAAATAAGGAGAGAAGACACATGGAGATTTCATCTCCATGTGCCTTCCAAGTGGGCGCACACCCATTCCATATAGGAGTGGGGTGCCGTCCATGAGATTGCATGGAGATTGCAATCTCATGGAAATCCATGAGATTGCATATCTCCATGAAATCTCTCTTATTTATTTGCACCAAATTTATTTGAGTTTTATTCTTTAAAAATAATTCACAATTATCTTTGAGAATATTGCAATCTTGCCATGGAAAAATTGTGAATCATATTCACAACCCAAAACAACATGTAATTCATATTGTTAATTAATTATACAATGTGTATCCAATACACATCCTAATTAATCAACACATATAAATTATAATTAACTCTCTCTAATACATTATAAATCACATTTATAATATATTATGAATAATTGGATATCTCTATCCACATTATTCTTATCCAAACTAATTAAATCACATTTAATCATATTGGATAATTTCTCATACATCATGATAATTAAAACTCTTTTAATTATCAAATTCTCTTTGCTTAGATCTTATGGAATTGTTCTTAAACCATTTAAGAACAATGCTATTTCTCCTCAGATACTTGGAGATAAGGACAGGGCGATTGTATTGTTCCACGTATAGTGACTTGGACGTTGAGATCATATCTCAAATCTAGATCCTATGGACCTCCCACTGATGCTTGATCAAATCAAGACCGTAGACTTAATCTTCTCATTGCATCTAAATCTTATTCAGATCAATGTCCAGTTCATGGACTAAGATTAGGTCACTTCTCTAATGAGAGGAGTCACTAAAATCCAAACCTGTTTCATCACTCCCTCGGAATGGAAGCGTCATGGTTATACAATCGTATATGATCAAATCACCCTTCAGGTATTCCTAATACCTGCACATCCTACATACTGGAAGACTCATGATCATCCTGAAGATAAAGATCACTTTTACACTGTCATCTTCAGGATTAGATCATTAAGTTTCTCAATCTTGGTCATTGGGATTTGGTATAGATCATATGCTTTCACAAAGCATATATCTTACCTTCAAATTCATGTCATGCTTCCAAAGCACGACGACCATGCATGGAATTTGTTCACTCCCAATACCTCATGAGTGAGCTCATGTCTCCCGGTTCACAGGTGAACCTGTATGATCCCTTTGAGAGATCGCATTACTCATATGTCCTTACATGCACACCAGCTCGCCGGTATATAGACCTTGATTAGGTCATCAACCTATTGGTCTGCCAAATGTACATACTCAGACATATAGCAATACATTTGTCTCTAGTCAGAGGATGCATGCCTATGTTGTGACAGTATTCAACGTAGGTCTTTGGTTATCTCGATCTCGTCAAGTCAACCCATTGACTTAACTAACCTGACACCTCTGAATCACTATTCCCATGCAGAGGACCTGCATCAAGAGGTCAGTCAGATATCAGTCATATGAGATAGGATTACCATCTCCCACTCAGACTGGAGATCATCACTTAATGATCATTTGATGATGCTTGATGAGTCCTCTATCTAACTCCTTAGATATTCATCCAAGCATCAGCCTCTATGATCCATCCAATGAATCAACAACTGTATGATCATCAAGTTGGCCATGGTACATAACCCTTATTGTACAAAGGGACCCTATAGTGCATTCATTCATTAATCTCAGAAAGGGAGTGAAAAATAATCAATAACTTTCATTGATAATTTATTCATTACAATAACATTTATTGTAGAAATGGTTCGCCCGGGGCTCACATTGCAAACAATCTCCCACTAGCCCTCAGAACCATTCAGGTACAATCTTTAAACCCATACTCATTACATGCTGGTCGAAAACCTTCTGTGTTAGAGGTTTGGTAAGAGGATCAGCAACGTTGTCGGCAGAGGCCACCTTGGTGATGATGATGTCACCACGCTTTTGTATCTCCCGAATGATGTGGTATTTCCTTTCCACGTGCTTGCTCTTTTGATGCCATCTGGGTTCCTTTGCCTGGGCAATGGCTCCCGTGTTATCGCAGAGTAACGGGATGGGAGTATCAGAGGAAACTACGCCAAGCTCCAGCACGAACTTGCGCAACCACACCGCCTCCTTTGCAGCATCCGATGCGGCAATGTATTCGGCTTCTGTTGTTGAATCTGCAGTAGTGTCCTGCTTCTTGCTTCTCCAGCTCACAGCACCACCATTCAACAAGAACACGAACCCCGATGTCGACTTTCGATCATCTACATCCGATTGGAAGTCAGAATCTGTATATCTCAAGACTTGAAGATCACCATCTCCATAGACCAAGATGTAATCTTGCGTCCGTCTTAGATATTTGAATATGTTCTTTACTGCATTCCAGTGTTGTTCTCCATAGCAGGATTGGTAACGACTTACCACTCCCACTGCATGGCAGATATCTGGCCTAGTACACATCATGGCATACATTAAGCTTCCTACGGCTGATGCATAAGGACATCCATCCATGGCTTTCTTTTCCTCAACAGTTTGAGGAGCCATTCCTTTAGACAGGTGGATACCATGTCTTAAGGGTAGGAATCCTTTCTTAGAACTATCCATACGGAATCGTTCAAGAATCTTCTTAATGTATCCATGTTGTGACAATCCCAAAATCCTCTTTTCTCGGTTTCTGAACAGCTTCAGGCCTAAGATATAAGAGGCTTCTCCAAGATCTTTCATCTCAAAGGTATGGGACAGCCAAATCTTTACACCGGTCATCATCCCTGTATCATTCCCAATGATAAGGATGTCATCTACATAAAGCACGATGAACACAACGGCGCTCCCACTAAGCTTCTTGTATACACAAGGTTCATCAGGATTCTGTACAAAATCATAACTCTTTATGGTTTCGTCAAATCTGATGTTCCAACTACGAGAAGCTTGCTTGAGCCCATAGATGGATTTCTTCAGCTTGCATACTTTACCATCCTCAGTCATGAAGCCCTGGGGCTGCTCCATGTAGATATCCTCCTCGAGGTATCCATTGAGGAAAGCCGTCTTGACGTCCATCTGCCAGATGTCGTAGTCAAGATATGCAGCTATATCTAGCAATGTCCGGATGGATTTAAGCATAGCCACAGGAGAGAATGTCTCATCGTAGTCGATGCCTTCTCTCTGTGTGTAGCCCTTGGCTACGAGCCGTGCCTTGAAAGTCTCTACTTTCCCATCAGGTCCCCTCTTTATCTTGAAGATCCATTTACACCCAATGGGTTTTACCCCTTTAGGTGGATCCTCTAGGGTCCATACACCATTCTTATGCATGGAGTCAATTTCTGACTTCATTGCTAGCATCCATCTATCCATGTCTTGATCCGCGAGTGCTTCATCAAATGAAGTAGGATCAATGTCAGTTTCACCTGACACATGGAATCCATACCTTTCAGGTGGTGCAACCACCCTCGAACTCCTTCGAAGAGGTATGGGTGTTTCATCTTTATTTACTTCTTCAGTTTCTGGTCTGGGGAGCTCAGAATCCTCTTGGGATTCAATGAGTTCCTCTACTTCACTTTTATCTTGACCTTTAAGGAAATCATCCTCCAGAAACTTCACATCTCTAGAGACAAAAACCTTTTTGGGTCTCAGGGTCATAAAGCTGGTATCCAATACCATCTTTAACATACCCAATGAAGTAACACTCACGAGTGCGAGATTCTAGCTTACTTGCGTCCACGTTCTTCGCATGGACCAAGCAACCCCAAACCCTTAAGTGATTGACACTAGGTTTGGTTCCATACCATAGCTCATGAGGAGTCTTAGGTACAGATTTGCTAGGAATCTTATTCAGGATATATATTGCAGTCTCTACTGCATATCCCCAGAAACTAAGAGGTAAATGTGCTTTGCTCATCATTGAACGGACCATGTCCATGATGGTTCTGTTGCGTCTTTCAGCAACACCATTAAGTTGGGGAGTTCCAGGAGGAGTGAGATTTGAAACAATTCCATTCTCCTTAAGGTATTCCTTGAATTCATCTGATAGGTACTCGCCACCTCGATCAGATCGAATCCGTTTAATCTTCATATCGGTTTGGTTCTCAACCAAAGCCTTGAATTCTTTGAACTTTTCAAAGGTTTCAGAGTTATGACGTAATAGGAAGATAAACCCGTATCGCAAATGGTCATCGATAAATGTCAAATAATATCGGTATCCATTTCGAGTCGCGGTACTGAAGGGACCACATACATCGGTATGTATTAGGTCAATAATACCTTCGCATCTTGTAACCTTCTTACGGAAAGGCATCCTAGTCATTTTACCTCGAATACAATGTTCGCAGGTAGGCAAAGATTGAACCTGTAGGAAATCTAAAGGTCCATCCTTTATCAATCTGTTGATCCTATCAACAGACAAATGACCAAGCCTTTGATGCCAAATCATATTTGAATGATTTTTATTCTCCCTAGATCTCTTAGGGTTTTTATTAGTGGTTGTAACATTCATGACATTCTCATTAATGCACAATTCATAGAGTCCTCCAGAAGTTAAAACACCTTCTGCAATGTATTTATCATAATGATTTATGACTAATTTATTACAGAACAGGAACGAATATCCACTTCTAACTAGCTTAGATACAGATATCAGATTCCTTCTAACTTCAGGTACATAAAGACACTCTTTAAGTAATAGGACTCTTCCACTAGATAATGATAGTCAACATGTCCCGACGGCGACTGCTGCAACACTTGCATCAGATCCCATCTGGATGACTATCTCCCCTTCTTCAAGACTTCTAATTTCCTGAAACAAATGCAACAAATTGCATACATGAACAGAAGCACCAGAATCTACAACCCAACTTCCTTCTCGTCCAACGAGAAAGCTAGTTTCAATGATGAAAGTAGATTTCATACCTGTTGGAGCTTTACCTTTGTCTGAGGACTTCAGGTAATCTGGGCAGTTACGCTTCCAGTGCCCCGGCTTCTTGCAGTGGTGACAGACGTCGGTTTTCTTCGACGCCATGAGAGTGGATGCATTGGAAGAAGAGGCAACACTTTGTCCCTTCTTCTTTCTCTTCTGGGTCGGGCCCTTCCGAGAACCATGCTTCCGACCGCGCTTCCCTTTGACCTGTGCAACCATTGCACTGCCACTGGGACCATCCTTCTTCATCACGTCCTCTGCGGACTTTAATGCAGCAAGGAGAGCAGCACTTGTCAATTCCAATTTATTCATGTGGAATGACACCACAAAGTTATTGAAAGACTTGGGCAATGACAGCAGAATGAAGTCAGCTTGCATGTCTGCATCTATCGTTGCCCCAAGAGTCTCCAGCTCCGACAAGTACCCAAACATTTTGAGTACATGTTCGCGGACCGAAGTCCCTTCCTGCATTCTACAGCGAATGAGGTCTTTCATAACATTGTACCGCTGAGTGCGGTTAATGTCACCAAACATATCCTTAAGATTCTGCATTATTTCCTGACAGGTATTCATCTCCACATGTTGCTTCTGCAGAACATTGGAGAGAGAACCTAGGATATAGCACCTAGCCAAGACATGATCTTCATCATACTTGTCATTAAATGCTTTTTCTTCCTTGGACTTAGGGTTCTCATGCTTGTCCTCAGATAGCACATAACTTATGCGCTTAGCAGAGAGAACAAGCTCCAAATTTCGGATCCAATCCGAGTAATTTGGGCCGGTCAATTGGTTGACCTCTAGAAGCCTACTAAGTGGGTTCAAAGACTTCATTTTTCTGAAATTAAGAATGCACTATATTAGAATATAAAAATTATATATTCATATTTACAATACTTGATTAAGGCATTTTAAATCAAATTGTTCTTGTTATGTCAACCTTGAAAGTTTATTCCCTTATTTACTTTCAAAGTAAGAGATATACTTACCAATATATCTCAAGCAAGAACTGGGATCTCCTCCTTATCTTTGTCATATCCCAATAATATGAGAACCTATGACTCCAATAAAGAGAAGCGGGAACACATTCCGCATTGCAAGTCCAACTTGCATTTCCCAATTCGGTCTTTAATACCCGGGCCCACCACCCCTAAGGCGATGTTGACCCGTTATTAATTGAACCAACCGTCAACAGGAATACAACTCGCTATGCGCAATCCAATATCGCCCCAATAATATGAGGACCCGATATTGGGGTCACTACGCATACGTCCTTACTCTTTCGAGAAGCGACGAGCCCGATCCAAACGGATCGTATGCAGGAGCTGTCACTTCGTACAGGCGTCTCCTTCATACGATGTCTGGCGACGGAACTCTTCGCCTTGACGGGAGACCATGGATGTCACTTATGTGATCCTCCATATCATATTCAAATTTTAATTAATTATTATGAATCACATTCACATAATTAATTCTTCCAAGGGAATTAATAACTGTAATCATATTAGAGTATTTCAATTGGACATAATCAATTTAATCATATTAAATTAATTATCAATCCAATTCAATCAATCAAACTTGATTATTTTACTTGAATACATATATGGTAATATCTCAAAATACGTATTAATTAGAATTTTAATAATTAGAAAAATACATCTTAATCCCTCGGACATTATCCCGGCCCTACCCACTGTCATGGCCACTACCGACGAGAGTGGGACGGACCACATACGATGCAACCCGCAACCCCAATGCTCTCCGACTAGGCACCACATCCGCCTCGGGAAAGGATAATGCCAAATTGATTAATTTGTACTTGAGATGATCATCGGTTTTTCAACCGAAATTGTACCATATAGTAATAATCAAAACATTTTTGATTATAAGGAAATTTGCTAAACAAATTCCCAAATCCTATTCAAGCATCAAGTTTGAAAGATTGTGGTTTCCAATTATGATTTAGATGACATCTTAATCAATTAATTGGTTGGGTCCAAGTCAATTAGGCAAATAATCATGTTTCAATATTTCACAAATATTTTCAAGATTATTTCACGAAATTAACAATTTAATTTCTCTAATTGACAATCACTTGGTTCTAGATTAGGAATGCAATTTCAGTAATGACCCCTATTCACTAAAATTGGCATATCTCAATCAATTTAAATCCAAATTAAGCAAACTCAATTTTCATAGATTGCTAACTTGATTTACAATAGAACCTAAGTGGATTTGCACGCATTTCGAGGCAGATGATAACAGTAATTAACTCTTTAATCATGTTAAAATCTACTGTTCCCGCAATAGTGCATACATGTCCATTAAAACAACCATAACTAGAGCATACGAAATCCGATTTACGCAAACTCAGTTTCTATGGTTTCCTTATTTAATGGGGAACAAAATCCAAGTATTAAATTCGTGTTTAAATAATTTAAACAGTGCCGAATTTATTTACTAAACAGATCTGCGAAATCAAATGCGATGAAAACTTTCGCGACCTAAACGAACCCAAGTCGTCCTCGGTTTTTCGAATCATATTCGAAACCGTCGACCTAAGGCTCTGATACCACTTGAAGGATATGGAGAAATCCTCAAGCGCATCACGGAAGCGTGATCGTCGTATCGAATACGACGAAGAACGACTAGTCGTACTAGTTGTTCGGTGCAGCGGAATTTAAAAAAATTTTAAACCGATGAAACCACATGATCCGAGAACCATTCTCAAATCGTTTCATCTATAACCACATCAAGTATAATGCAATACCTCTTGAAGCGTGGTTGATCAAGTCTCTACGAAAAGAGACCTCCTGTCTCAAGTCCGATCGTCGGAATAACGGCTTGCGAGCGCGGAGATGAGTCGCAGTGTCCTCGCAATCCAAGTTGATCCAAGTGCGGTTGCTCCTGATCTCGTCGCATGAGATCAAATGTCTCCTTCGTGAGTGAAGCACTCCAAGAAGACAAAGAACCGCAGAGAGTCGAAGCGGCAGCACGATGGCGCGGGCGTCGACGATTCTCTCCACCAAGGTGGACGGCCACCAAGAAGAGAGGGAGAGAGAGGGCTGTCGTGTAAGAGAAAGAGAGAGAGAGTTTGTGCTACAATAGCATGTGTAAAGAGAGAGCCAAGTATGCCTCTCTATTTATAGGGTTTTGGGATCCATGGATCTCAATCCATGGGATACATAAAATCAATGGATGAGATTGATTTATGTTCATCCAATGGCTAAGATTGTTGTTGTCAAAGACAACAAAATTAGGTTAAAATATATTTGACAAAATCAAATATAATTCATTCCTAAATCAACCCAACAAATAAGGAGAGAAGACACATGGAGATTTCATCTCCATGTGCCTTCCAAGTGGGCGCACACCCATTCCATATAGGAGTGGGGTGCCGTCCATGAGATTGCATGGAGATTGCAATCTCATGGAAATCCATGAGATTGCATATCTCCATGAAATCTCTCTTATTTATTTACACCAAATTTATTTGGGTTTTATTCTTCAAAAATAATTCACAATTATCTTTGAGAATATTGCAATCTTGCCATGGAAAAATTGTGAATCATATTCACAACCCAAAACAACATGTAATTCATATTGTTAATTAATTATACAATGTGTATCCAATACACATCATAATTAATCAACACATATAAATTATAATTAACTCTCTCTAATACATTATAAATCACATTTATAATATATTATGAATAATTGGATATCTCTATCCACATTATTCTTATCCAAACTAATTAAATCACATTTAATCATATTGGATAATTTCTCATACATCATGATAATTAAAACTCTTTTAATTATCAAATTCTCTTTGCTTAGATCTTATGGAATTGTTCTTAAATCATTTAAGAACAATGCTATTTCTCCTCAGATACTTGGAGATAAGGACAGGGCGATTATATTGTTCCACGTATAGTGACTTGGACGTTGAGATCATATCTCAAATCCAGATCCTATGGACCTCCCACTGATGCTTGATCAAATCAAGACCGTAGACTTAATCTTCTCATTGCATCTGAATCTTATTCAGATCAATGTCCAGTTCATGGACTAAGATTAGGTCACTTCTCTAATGAGAGGAGTCACTAAAATCCAAACCTGTTTCATCACTCCCTCGGAATGAAAGCGTCATGGTTATACAATCGTATATGATCAAATCACCCTTCAGGTATTCCTAATACCTGCACATCCTACATACTGGAAGACTCATGATCATCCTGAAGATAAAGATCACTTTTACACTGTCATCTTCAGGATTAGATCATTAAGTTTCTCAATCTTGGTCATTGGGATTTGGTATAGATCATATGCTTTCACAAAGCATATATCTTACCTTCAAATTCATGTCATGCTTCCAAAGCACGACGACCATGCATGGAATTTGTTCACTCCCAATACCTCATGAGTGAGCTCATGTCTCCCGGTTCACAGGTGAACCTGTATGATCCCTTTGAGAGATCGCATTACTCATATGTCCTTACATGCACACCAGCTCGCCGGTATATAGACCTTGATTAGGTCATCAATCTATTGGTCTGCCAAATGTACATACTCAGACATATAGCAATACATCTGTCTCTAGTCAGAGGATGCATGCCTATGTTGTGACAGTATTCAACGTAGGTCTTTGGTTATCTCGATCTCGTCAAGTCAACCCATTGACTTAACTAACCTGACACCTCTGAATCACTATTCCCATGCAGAGGAGCTGCATCAAGAGGTCAGTCAGATATCAGTCATATGAGATAGGATTGCCTTCTCCCACTCAGACTGGAGATCATCACTTAATGATCATTTGATGATGCTTGATGAGTCCTCTATCTAACTCCTTAGATATTCATCCAAGCATCAGCCTCTATGATCCATCCAATGAATCAACAGCTGTATGATCATCAAGTTGGCCATGGTACATAACCCTTATTGTACAGAGGGACCCTATAGTGCATTCATTCATTAATCTCAGAAAGGGAGTGAAAAATAATCAATAACTTTCATTGATAATTTATTCATTACAATAACATTTATTGTAGAAATGGTTCGCCCGGGGCTCACATTGTAAAGTTAAATTTTCTGACCTATGAGGGTAAGGACTTCTCTTATTACAAAAAGTATTGTAAAGGTTTATTTTCTTGACCTATGGTGGTAAGGATTTCTATTGTTATAAATTTCAATAACCAATGCATCCAAAAGTAGTGAAATCCATGGGTAGATTAGCAATATTAATTGACTAGTTCTAAGCAATAAATTGTTTTCATATGGACACAGAATAATTGAGATATTAATACCCTCTAGTCCAATGTAGATATACGGAATATGATAGACTATTAATAGATTCTAGAATCTCTTAGTAGACTATATAATAGAAGAATGTACACATCATTATCTTATGTCTTATTACGTCCATCTATATATGTAATAAGAGAGTCTTTTACTTGTTGAATTGTTGTGTTCATCTTCACAGCAATATTGTCACCTTCACCACCACTGTCTGTTAAATGCATTTGTTTTCTATTTGTTTTTCTACAACAAGTTTTGTTAAGACCTTTATTTACATCTCTACTTGTAATTGCAACTTGCATTTTTTTCTAAGTTCATTTCAACAAATCAAGAAAAGTAACAATAAGACTTTAATCATTTGAAGCAAAAAAGAAATATTCAAATTTTGCTACGAATTCAATTCTCTGTTTGTAAAAAATATAACATCATTCGAAAGAAAATGTGTTCATCTAATATTTTTTTCCTCAATTTTATTTATTATATAATGATAATAAAAGAAAATTAAACTTATCTAGAATTAACAAAGGATGCATTAGCATTAAATAGGACTAGCATTTATTTGGAATAAACTGAAAAGTTTAATATTTGTATGATATCTTCTTATGTGACATTTGGCATTGATGGATGGAAAGCATTCTATCTAGAAATAGTGATTTCTTCAAGAAAAAATAGATTTTAGAAACGAATTACACTAAGTGTTTGGCATACAACTAGAGTTTTGTCTTATACATGCAAAGCCCCTACTCATGTACAGAGAAAAATCCAAATATCTCTACCAACATGTATCTAAAATCTATAGCTTTGACATCACCGTACACACCACAAAAATTTCTTTCACATATCTGTCTACATTCATCTAAACGTTTAAAATCTTAATATCGAGTGGATAGGATGAGAACAACACGGGTACGAGCATGATGTTTTGAAATCCCTTGAAAAAAATCGATCAACATGTATGGCAAGAAGATCGAGAGGTATACACACAAATTAAATCACAATAAGTGACAAAATAGTATCATCTATGTGCAAGCCCTATAGCCCAAACCGAGGCTCGTTGAAACATATATTGTGAGCCCCATATCCCAAGCCTCGACCGTGATCCCTAAAGTTCTCTCCTTCATTGGCGAGCACTGATGTAGAGGAGAAGGAGGTGGAGAAAAAAGGATGTGGCATCAATTGTAGGAGGAGGAAGAGATCTGGGTGAGCAAAAGGGTATAGAGATAGCAATTACGTGTTTTTATGGAGGGGATTTTGGGGGGGGGGGGGTGGAGGGGGAAATGAGGGAGGAAAATAGAAAAGACTAAGGGTCTGTTTGGTTACTGGGGGTATCCCAGTGTACCTCGGTGTATCCCCCTCCAACTATGGGTTGGAAATCTATCACAAATCAAAGTCATATCGCATCACATTCCTTATTCCAACCCCCTCCCAACCCTCATAACCATCCAAACACCTACTATTCATAAGTGGATACCCTAACCTACTCCATCCCACTAACCAAACATGCCCTCAATATTTTGGGAGGAAAGGGCTCAAGTATTCGTTTAATGTAAGGTCCCGCCTCGACGGGAGCGCATCTCAATACCCATCCACAAGATTACCCAACAACAGTTATAAACAATATGCATGATATAGCATTCATACAATTAAAAAGGCATATGAAAATTTAAACTTCCATTAATAAACAAATATCCACATAAATACAATAATAAAAATCTCAAAGTCACTTTATTACATCATAATAGTTGGAAAGGAGGGGAACAGAAACAATTACAAAACTATGCATCAACCTCAACAATGTCCTGCAGATGCACCACCGAAAATGCAAGTCTCTGTCTCCTCCTCTACACTTCCAGTTGAATTTCCAAAGAATGCAACTCATGAGTCAGAACATGTTTAAAAGAGAACGTTTTAATAGCATCCAGCAATGCACAATCAGTTATATTTCAGGCCCTTAATAGTTATGCAGTTAAAACAAATTCTTTGAAAAAAATCTTAATCCATATTCCCATTTACTTATCCCGGACTTGCCCGTCAAAGGAGAAGGTCTACACTAAGAATGAAGCCTGCAACACTTCATTCAGAGTGCAGATTAAAATATGTGCGCAAGCGCGATCCTTCAGCTAGTCTGGTTGGTAGTATTCTAATACTCGTGACACTGACACATAGCTTGAGAAGTCATAATTCTATCAACCGAGTCTGTCGGAGGAGTCTCGCTCGCTCCAAAAGAAGTGTAACAGAATGTATTCGCATGGTGTGATGCACGTGTGCATCCACCTCAATTCCACCAGAGTAACTACCACCACCTCACTCTGTGATGCCCCTCGAGTGGAGATGACTCACTGTTGGCTCAATCGGACTATAAGGGTGTGCACCCACGTTGCAATATTCACTAATTATTCCCATGCATGTAATATTACAATGTTTTTCATTAATTAATCTTGGGGTACATACCGATTTCTATGAATCAATTGACCGCATCAAGCATATTGAGGACCCCTGAATTAGTAATCTATTTCACCTGTCGATACATAAGCATATTCACGCGTGTATCATGAACAACACTTCGAGCTTCAGATTCTTCCTATGCGAAGGTTATCACAAGAGAGAGACTAAGGTATTTTAACTCATGTCAGTTGAAGAAGAGCTATGAATCTCGAGACCATGTTGTATGGTAACTTGATATAGTATATCCTTCGTTATATAAAAAGAAGAAATGATCCCCTAAATACATGCATTGGAATAAGGTACCGGAAGATGTGAGGTATACTGATGAATCCATGATTCATCGCCTTTATTCTTTCATTTTGGCTAAAATTCTTGGTAAAATGCATGTAAATATCCACTAATTCTAACTAATTATCATTTTTAACCACAAATGTTAGTATTATATATTTAACACTTATTTTACCCAAATAAAGAATAAAGATAAAAAGAAAAATAAAAGAAAAGAAGGATGGTGATATGTAATATATACAGACTTTCCTAACCTCAAGACTGAGTCAATATTGATTTGGTCGACAAAATGAATAAGTAAGGGGAGATAAGGATCTTAACATATCAAAATATCAAGAAAATAAAGACCAAAGATATAAATTACCCATTTTACACAATGTAAATACTTTACCTATTTTATTTATCATCAAGATTAACTCAAACCAAATCACTTCTTTTATAAACATTTTTTTACAAAAAAATATATTATATTATAAAAATATCAGAAAAATAATTCATCACTAAAAATAATTAACCGTAATGGGAAGCCGCAAAAGTCGACTTCTGAGGTTCATAACTATTTGTAGAAAACTCCAAACAGACCAAACTCACTTTTAAAATCCGTTTTAAACTTAATATTATTTATTAAAAATATTTAATAAAACCGATGAATTTGGACGTTTTGGACCCGTTGTATATATGTATTATATATAGAAACTTCCTGAATTTTTAATTAAATAACTAGTAAATACAATTAACATAATTTCTTCTCCTAAAATCTTCTAAAAATGTATAGAAAATATAAAAATACAATTAAGCCAAAATATCAATAAAACCTGAAGGCTTGAATCCGTTATCTAAATTTTTCGGGTCTCATAACTCAGCTGTATGAACTCCGAATTGAGCAAACTCGGTTCTAAAATTTATATTATTAAATTATCTACAAAATGGCAATAGTTTCGCTAAAATTGGGGTTAATACAAAAAATTCAATTTTTGAATCTATATTGATATATTGTACAATGTACCGTAATATATTATTATTTTATATAGGTTAATTTATATACTTTATTTATATTTAAATTTAATAAAAAAATTCTAATTTAATTTATTATTTATATATATTAATTATTTAGTTATTAGTTTATTTTTTTCATTATATATTTATATTTATTTGATACTTATTTACTTAATTATATACTTAATTATTTACTTAAATAATTTATTAATCATATTTAATTATTAATTAATTAATTATTTACGAAATTAATACCTTAATAATTAATTATTAATTAATTTAATTATGTTTATTTTTTATTTTTCTCTCTCTTACCCCCCTCTCTCTTACTTTCCTCTTCTTCCACGTTTCTTCTCCTTTAAGCCCTCCGCCGACCCATCTTCTTCCTTCTCTCCACCGGCGTGCCGTCAGGCCGTTTTCCTAACAAATTTGCAGTGCTGCCATCACCGCGCTGGTGATGGCACCCACTTCCTTGACCCCCACGAAATCCTTCTATATATAGGGCACTACCCTCTCCAAGCTTCGGATCCGCCATTTTCTCCATTTCATCTCCACCGATGAGCTTCGGGCGAGGGAGGGAGTTCATGACAGGAGGTCCTGTCCGACGTTGAGCGAGGTAAAGAGAGAGGAGGCACGATTCATCGCCGAAGTTGTAGTCCGTGACGTCGTGATCCAGCTTTCGGCACCGCCACGCCGTTGAGGCAACGACCCAAAGGTGGCTTCATCTCCTACGCAGGCACAACCTCCCGCATCTAGTTCATCCCTTTCCAGGTTAGAGCTTCTTCCGCTTCTCTTCTCTTTCTCTTCTCACTCTCTCTCTCTCCTTCCCTCAATCCTCTCATCTTCTTCGTTGTTACGAGTGGAAATCAGAACTTGAATTCTCAATGACTCCATTTGATTTCGCTTTATTCCCTTTGGACTCGTTTCTCTATATCTCATTCATCCTTGTCACCTAATATATGTATCTTATCTGATGTTTAATTCCAATTTCCACCTCAACGGATTTTCTAGTCATTTCATCAGATCTAACAGTTGACCGAAGAATACATCTAACAGTTGACCGAAGAATACATCTTCGAGTCCCATCTGAATTTGTAGGTGGAGTTTTGGATTGTAGATCAGAATATCGGAAGTAGTACCTGCATGTGCATGCAAATGAAGAACCGGATCCTCCAGCGCACTTCGATTCCATCTTTTTAGGGAACTGATTGTTGAGATTCAGAATAGACTCATCATCTGGAGCGAGCAGAATCAGATCTGAAATTTCGTATCGAGATCTGTCGAGAGACTCACTCGCGAAGCATTTTTGCCT
This sequence comes from Ottelia alismoides, assembly GCA_037367405.1. Lineage (NCBI taxonomy): Eukaryota > Viridiplantae > Streptophyta > Magnoliopsida > Alismatales > Hydrocharitaceae > Ottelia > Ottelia alismoides. The sequence goes on from JAZKJV010003904.1 coordinate 714,199, forward strand.
GAAATAATCGCCGCCCTGAACAAGCTGCGTCGCCACCGTATCGCCGAGAGAAACTTCGTTCCCCATCGATTGGCGATCAGATCGAAATCCAAACGGTGTTGCATTTTCGAAGAACATATCGTTATTGCCTCTGAAGAGGGGAAAAATGGGTGCTTCACCAGATCAAATTTCAACATCAGAGCAGAACCAGCAACGAGATCTGCCAAATCCCGAAGGACGTCGCAACTGTATTGCTCATGGATTGGGGAGAAAATTCGAGCTACAGTCTACGTCGGATTAGAGAAAGTATTTCGATCCGAGCCATTCAATATGCATCAATCAAAGTCGCTCGATCGAAGTGAATCGAAGGGCCAAAATTCTCCTACGCGTTAGCTCCTTATCGAAGGCGCCGCCCCCACCGTTCTTCTCATCCGTGTGGACTGCACATGCACAACGGATAATTTCGGGGAAATTTTTGAAACACCCTCTGAAATTTCATCGATTTTCTAACGAATCCCAAACAGGTCCAGGAGGCTTGGTAAACACGTGAAGCTACCTTTTGCACGAGCAACCTCGGAAGATTGTTCTTTCACACACAGATCCTTATCCAAAGGCTTGCACGTGCCAAGCAGGTGCCTATATGGAGATTTTGCGTCGAAATTCTCAAACTTCTAGCATTTACGTGCATGCCCCCAGATTCCAGATTTTTTTACAGTAATACCCTTGTATTGTATATAAAATTACTATTCTACTATATATTACGTAATAAAAATACAAAAAATAATACCAACAAAATAAAAATACGTATTAATACCTTGTATACTATATACAATATTAAACAATATTTTGAAAAATAAAAATATTTTTTATTTTCAATAAATCATCAAATACCAAAAACATATAACAAACTTTAAAACTACATAAAAATATATAAAAAACACTTCTAAGAAACCTATAAAAATTACCTAGAGCATATTTTACCATATTTTGCATAATAAATTAAAAACAAAATAAAAATTAAATAACAAAACCAATAAAAATACAAAATACATAAAAACTTGCAAAAACCATAACTAAATAAATAAAAATCCTCTAAAAACGCATGACATATCGTTTAAAAGATAATTTCATCTATTTCTAATAAAATAAAATAAAAATATTTTGCTATTGTTTATTATATTAAAAACCAAAAATAAAATTTTGTTTTCTATTAAAATCTAATTTTTAACATTAAAAATAAATCAAAATCTACAAAAATATTAAAAACTCCTTAAAAATTCATAAAAATAGAAAATAAAAAATATAAAAATAAAAATAACAAATTAAAAACCAAATAAAAATAACAAAATATTTCTAAAATAAAAATTACAAAACACTTTAAAATTCATAGAAAATATAAAATTTGTAAAAATCAAATAAAAATCTAGAAAAATATCTACAAATAAATAAAAATTAGGAAACTCATTTACTTAAGTTTGTCTATAATTAAACCCTAATTTTCAACAGTTTGCTTCCCTGAGTTCGACACTCACGTACTTAACTGTTATACACTTAAGTTTAGGAGTATAAATAAAATAAGAAGATTAACTCAAAATTAATCTTTTTTGCTAAAACTCACTCGGTCGATATAACGACAACAAATTCGAATCTCTGTCTCTTTTGCATGAATAAAGAAGTGATCGACTGGGCTTTTTCATATACCAACATGGCACCGACCTAATTCTAGATGCATTCTGCTCCAAACTCTTACATATGAGACGTCTCTAGAATAAAGGTTGTTGATATAAGCTTGATTATGGGATATACCTAATTATTATGAACAAGGTGACATCAAGTTTGGTGTTACTTAAGATTAAATTAAAATAAAGACCATGTCAACAATAGTCACTACATACATACATATACATACATACATACATACATACATATATAGGGGGCCTTTGAAATAGGACTTGGTCCTTCCATCCTTAAGGAAGGCCACCGATCCTGACCGTTAGATTCAAATCTAACGGCATCATCAATTTATTTGCCCAAAAGGGCATTTTGGTCATCAACTCTCGCATTAATTATACACGTCAATAAATATTCCGAAATTCTATATTTAGCTATTTTTATTTTTGGTATTTTTCGCAATACCATATTTAGAAAATATCCACTTTTATTCTGGGCAACATTACGTAGGGTAATGTTTGTATCTTAATGTATTTTTTTTGTAGAATATGTTGTTCCTTTTGTAACGAGTGTATGTTTTTTGTATTTACTATGTATCTTTCAAAATTAATAAGCCATTTGTAAATTATGTATGGTTATTTGTAGAATACAATTCATATTAGCAATTGATGCATGATTATTTGTAATGATTGTATGGTTCTTTGTAGAATAGAATTTTTAAGGTTATTTGTAAAAATGCAGTAGCCATTCGCTCTCGATCGATGAGTAAAATATCACCGAAATATGTATAATACACATTCAAAATGTATAACGCGCATCCAAAATGTGTAATACACATCAAATATACAATATGCATAAAAAACTAGAACTGTCAATTGCACTCAATTGATACGTAAAAATACATATCAAACATTTATAATACACGTCAAAATTGTATAATACACATGAAAAGGTGTATAATACACATCAATATTGTATCTTCGTTCTACGGGACCTCGCCACGTCGCGTCCATTCCTTCTCTCGCGTTCCCACGTGCTCCTGTCCAACGTCGTCGCGTGCATCGTACGATCTGCCGTACGATCTCGTAAGAGCATGGCAGAGAACTTCTTTGAGATCTCGTAAGAGTATTGCGGCGTACGTACGTCCTTGTCTCTGCTCTGTGTCATCGTCTGTGTCATCGTCGACGACATCCTCCTAGTTGCAATCGTTCGTGTCATCGTCGATGACGCCCGCAAGGAACTCATCCTCCTTTTTCTCCCGTTCGTTGCTCGCCTCCTTGCACTCGACATCAAATCCGATCCACCTGACCACTCGCACACCCATACCACGCGACTATTTCCTTCTTGATGCATCTTTTCCCAAAAATGAGTCTACATGAATGCGTTGTTACAGATATCGAGCAGCTAAAAACATCCTGCAGGCTAATCATCTTAATCTTATTCCTAATTTAACAATGAAAACAATGATTACACCTCTTTTTCTGATTCAACTTACGGCAAATCATAGTACACTTCTCCTCTAATGCTTGGCCAGTCCTCGGGTGATCGAGAATGGATTTTAAATCATATGTACTTTTAATCCTTTCTAATCCCATCTCTGTTGCAGATTCTGAGGATCATCTTCCAACTCTAGATAAGGAGAATCTCAAACATGGTTGATGTAATTTCAGTTTCAACTGGGAAGAAAAACAAATAGATACCTTAGAAAATAGTAGCCATTATCTCCTATTAAACACCAGAGGAACGGTTTGCATATTCCTGCACCAATGCCCCAAATAAAGATGATCGTTCGATCAAGTTGCTGGGGCTATCAAATTCCTTTGCCAACCCTGTTTAAATTATGGAAACACTCGCATTTACTATTAGATAATCTAAGAGAGACTCTGGTTAAGAGTAGCGTATCATGTTAAGTTGTGTACCTGCATCTATTACCAACACTCTGTTGCAGTCCATGACGATTGCTCAATATGGTCGAGCATCGCCTTGCATCCCGGTCGCCCATCGCCGTTGGAGGAGACGTGAATGTGGCAACGTGAATGACAAATTAGGAGAGAGAGAGAGAGAAATGCAACGTGAGGAGAGGAATTAATGAGGAGATAATTACATACTATATTTAGACAATTGATAATGACCAAAATAGGTTTTTGATTAATTAAATAATGATATTAACATGCCTTTAATAACAACCGTCTGATTAATGATTGACGCACATGATCGTTGGCCTTCCATAGAGATGGAAGGACCATGTCTCATTTGAAAGATATCCTATATATATATATATATATATATATATATATATATATGAAAAAAATGGGGCTGCCCCCTGGGGGCAGCCAACATGGCTGCCCCCGCCCCATTTTTTGGCGTTTTTTTTTATTTTTTTTTTGAAAAATAAAACCATGTATATTCATCCATATATCCCTCCTACATGCCATTCGAATTTCGTCAGAAACAGAGACTCCTACGGCCTCCATCTCGATGATATCGATTTAAAAAAATCCTGTTACCGTTAAAAAATTACTGTCCGGATGGAGGCCGTAGGAGTCTCTGTTTCTGACGAAATTCGAATGGTATATATGAGGGATATAGGGATGAATGTAAATGGTGTTATTTTTCAAAAAAAATAAAAAATTTTGCCCAAATAAGGCGGGGGCAGCCACATATGACCCTATATATATATGGAAAAAATGGGGCTGCCCCCTGGGGGCAGCCAACATGGCTGCCCCCGCCCCATTTTTCGGCGTTTTTTTATTTTTTTTTTTGAAAAATAAAATCATTTATATTCATCCATATATCCCTCCTATATGCCATTCGAATTTCGTCAGAAACAGAGACTCCTACGGCCTCCATCTCGATGGTATCGATTTAAAAAAATCCTGTTACCGTTAAAAAATTACTGTCAGGATGGAGGCCTTAGGAGTCTCTGTTTCTGACGAAATTCGAATGGTATATAGGAGGGATATAGGGATGAATGTACATGGTGTTATTTTTCAAAAAAAATAAAAAATTTACCCAAATAAGGTGGGGGCAGCCATGTTGGCTGCCCCTAGGGGGCAACCACATATAACCCTATATATATATATTATATATATATATATATATATATATATATATATGAGGAAAGGGAGCATACTCTCTGAAGTAGGTAACCTTACCTACTTCACATTTCGTTTTTGCAAAATTTTTTATTTTTTTTGAAAAATGCCACCGTGGATTTTCATAATTATATCTCTCTAATATGTCATTCAAATTTCATCAGAAACGGAGACTCCTACGGCCTTCATCCAGAACATGTAAAATACAGCAAATCTGTTACCGTTAAAAAATGACTGTCTGGATGGAGGCCGTAGAAGTCTCTGTTTCTGACGAAATTTGAATGGCATATTAAAGGGATATAATTATGAAAACCCATGGTAGAATTTTTGAAAAAAAATAAAAAAAATTTGCAAAAAATGAAATGTGAAGTAGGTAAGTTACCTACTTTAGAGAGTAGGCTCCCTTTCCTATATATATATATATATATATATATATATATATATATATATATATGAGGAGTGATCCTATGAGAGCAAAAAATTGTGAGAGAATGAGAGGAATGATTCTGGACCACATGATTCTGTTTTCTCTCTCCTAGCCTTCTCTCTCCTGGGTGAATCATGGGGTCCAGAATCATCCCTCTCATGCTCTCACAATTTTTTTGCTCTCATAGGATCACTCCTCTCTCTCTCTCTATATATATAATTCAAATACTGAACGGTAGAGCTTTTGATGATAACATAAAATAACAATCAAGATAAAACGACCTGACGTGGTAAGTTCCTTAACTAAAAAGAGGTACAACAATAAGTAAATAGTCAAAGGATTGTAATTATAATTATTGATATTTATGTCTTTTGAAAATTCTATTATCATCAATTTCTAACCGAAATGGAATATAATGAAATCTCAGAGAATAACCGACACAATCATAAAAAATTTCACAGTTGATGGTAATATGCTATCACAAAATCGTGGATGGACGTGATATGCTATCAAAAATCTCGGATGAATTTTATATCCGGTTTAATCTTTCCAATCATCCATGATAATATAGGATGCCTTGATGTCGTATTCACCTTTCCTCGACTGACCATAAATCTTATCAACTTATTATCATGTTGTTTACAGTATTAATTCCATGGGTCATCTCTATATAATAAAAATATCCAGCCTTTTGGAAAACATCCACACCAACTGTAGAGAACTCGATGAGTCACTTCTCCTCGAGTCAATCATGCATATTAGGTCCATAATGCTACCAAGACTTAAGATCACTTTCTATAACCATCAACCCATGTTCTTTAAGACCGTGTATATTGGTGCATATCATGAGGGGTATTAATAGATTCAAACCTCTAAGCGATGAATCAACCAAAAATATCCATGTTTTTTTTCTTCCAAATTATTTTGAAATCAAAGGAAACGATTCGATTCAAGACAAACCAACGTCAAAATAGCGATCATGGGGGAGGATCAAAACCTATTACATCCCCAAAATTGATAATCTCCATTATTCGCAAGGTACGCGAAATATATAACAAAAGGGGAGAGAATCGAAGATCCGTTACTTATGCTAGTGCACACCTCCGATCTGCGTGCTTGTTCGCTCGATCAAGAATCCGATGAGAGATGTGCTTTTAACTTGTGATGACGCTCCTCATTTTCCGATTGTCGTGAAGCTACGGAGCTTACATCTTTCTCCCTTTGGTTTTCTGGAGAAGGAGATGGAAATGAGATAATGAAATGACTTGGGGAGGGGGAAGATGACAGATTAGGGTTTGGGAAGGAGTGGGAATGAGGGGAGATAAAGAGTGGGGATCTTCGTATAGATTAGGATTAAAACCCTCGAATCCTTAAAATAACCCTAACCTGTAATTAGTTATTCAAAACCCGTAACCATTAAATCCTATCACATCCATGACCCCTCTTCACTAAAACATGCATATCTCCTACACCCGAACTCGGAATTATGCATTTTTGGACTCGTTGGAAAGCTTGCGACGAGACACTTCTTTTGAGTATAAAATTTTATAGGTTTTAAGACTTCGAAAAAACTAACATATACGGGGTGTTACATTTAAGATGATTGGATATTGGTCACGGTAATGTGGGCATGATCTATAATTATATGCTACAATATATTACTGTGGTTTAAGTCTATTAGTCATGCTATAATCAATGTCCTCTAAAATCATTGACCACAGTTGTTAATGAAGCTATTACATTTAAGCCACGGTAATTTACCATGGCTTAACATTATTTGTTACAGTAATAATATTGTGGACTTATTGTGTGGCATATATACCATTTTTTAGTAGTATATATGATGCATAAAATATAAAAAGTCAAAGGGTGGAAAGAATATATCATATGTTAAAAGAAAATAGCCATGGTAGGGTGGTGGTGTCCATAAAATGCAGTTATATTGGATTATGTGAGCCTATTAAGAGCTAGTAAGTAATAAATGTTATTCTAAATTATATCATTCCATCATATTAAATAAAAAATAATTAATTTTGTATTATAAGGTCCTTCAATATAAAAAGGGGCATGTACCATGATCATCTTGATATTATACAATTGTTGATCTATTGAGTTAGATCATTTTGGTTGATACATTGTTTGTAGATTCAAAAGGTTAGATTGAGGATACAACCGGCATCTTCAAGTGGTATTCAAGAAGGATCTCCAATCTGATAAGAGATGGTAATGTTTCCTAAAGACTAATATAGGACTAACACTCTTAATGCATGTCCTCTATATAATAATATAAATTCAAAAAGTTGTCAGATGAGTCAGGCTAAAGAGTAAAGATGACGAGGTCAAAATTCTAAAGATTTGTATCATATATTGTCACAAATAGACACACTTCTTTGACTAAAGACAGATATACATCTGTATATTTGAGTGTTTACATTTCACAAACCAATAGATTGATTGCATGACAAGGTCTACATATCGATGAGGTGGTGTGCATAGAAGGGAATATGATTTGTATGACCTATTAAAGGAATCATATTCATTCATAATACTTACTAAACTGTAGGATGGGATCTCACTCATGAGATATTGGTGTCAAAAGGAATTCCATTGATGGCCATGTTTATGAAATAAGAAAAGAATTTGAGAATATTGATGCATCCTTTGGAAAATCATATAATTGATCTTGTCACCTAATTGTTGATTCAGAAATTTATTGATAAACTTTGGAACGAGATAATTTAATATGGGATTAAACTTTGACTTATTCAAAGTCTTCTAGTACGTAGAATACATGATTATTGGGAATGCTCGAGGTCGATGCTATTATAATAGATTATAACCATGATGCTTCCATTTAGAGGGTCTGATGAAATCAGTTGGATTTTATTGACTCCACTTAGAGTTCAAATGAATGATAATTAATTGGATTAAATCTCAATTCATATAACCATATTCTAGATCTAATGCGTCGATGATATGAAATTGTTCAAAGTCAGTTGGAAAAATTGATTCGATGTATAATTAAAATAAGTTGTAGTGGTACAAAACCATGTCCACGGATGTGGGGCTTGTGGCCACAGAATTGGACTCTGGCCACAACACATCATGTTCAGTTGCCATAGCTACAAGTCTCGTCGTGAGAGTTCTCTAACCACAAATATGTCGTGACCACTACAAGTGACTACTGAACTTTGTCGTGACCACAACTCTTGTTGAAGACTTTGGACACAAAATTGTAGCTATGAGAAACTAGTGATCACGGAATTATCGTGGTCAGAAGTTTCCGTAGCCACATTCCGTGACCACAACTCATTTTTCTTGTAGTGGCAGTGGCGGATTCATGATTTCATTGTAGTTGAGGATCTACACGCTCCATTGAGTTGTTTAAACTTTATATCATACTATCAAGAAAATACTATTTTTAAGAAAAATTTCCTAATTTAAAATATTTTCCCACCAATAATATGATTGATCGAGAATACAATAGAAAAATTCACACCCCATATTTTGCCAATAAAAATATAAAATTGATCCATAATACAATAAAAATAAATCTTACACTCATTTACAATTGACCACAATCATTTTTCTTGTTTCAGAGAATTTTTACCACTTTCGTCACTAGACGTATATCTTGCAATAAAAATTAGTAAAGTACTCGTTAATTTAATATGCAAATATAGACATGCAGTTGGAAAATATAATCAAATTAACAATCAAATTCTAATTGAAAGTTACATAATGTAACGGCTGGAAAATTTCCAACCGAGTTACCATTTATTTTCTCATTAAATAATTTTGATGCTATTCTAAATTAGGAGGTTTTAATGGTCATTAACCTCTCCAATGAGAGGTTTAAAATCATAAGGGCTCCCTTTCCCCCCAACGTCACTTGCTTTTGCAAATTGAGAGAGAGGAAAGGAGAGGAGAAGAGAGAGAGAAGAGCGATCTTAGCGGCATTCTTCGTCGTCGCAGGAGAAGGAGACGTCGAATCGGAGGAGGAGGGGAGCACGAATCCGTGAACGGAAGGAGGCGCAATGACCACTACAGAGAGAGACGTGTATTGGACCTAAGGTATGTATCGGTCTAGGTTTTCGTATAAATATTGATTACGTTAAAATAGATCTCTCGTATGTATCGACTATATGTTATTACGTATATACATCGATTCAATCTAAAATGGAATATTGATTGTATGTATCAGATTAGGTTTATATGTATGAATAATGATTAAACCCAGACTGTGATATGTAAATGTATGTGTTGATTCTAGATATTATGTATATACACCAAGTTAATTTAGAGTGGATCTCTATCGTGATAAGATTATATGTACGGATACAATTCATATTCTAAATACGGTCTCCAAGTGTAATATCGGATCCGTAGGGGTAATACATTTATACAACGGTTCTTATTCGGATTAAGATGTCAGAAATTGAATGTGTTGGACTCGCAAGAATATTATCAGAAGTTTGATTACCTATATTCAAATAAAAAATGGATGAATATATCTTGATCGTACGAGTCTTTTTGCAAAGGATTCAACAACCATAGTTTGAATATTTGATTGGAGGAATGGATTGTTATATCATCAACTTATCATAATTTTCAATAAACATGCATTTTACCTTAAATAGCAAGAAAGTCACATTTGGTACATGGATCTTTTTCAGCATGACCAACGAGTTAGAGGACAATTTTTGTTCAAGCCATGAATAGTTCTCATGTTTATATTTTATAGTCAATGATTACCAATGTGGATAGGTTGCATTGGACGTGGGTTCAGCTTCCTGAACAGATTAGGTGTTTGGATTTTTGAACCAGTGAATAATTGGTAGTATAGTTATATTAAATAAAAGATCCCATACTAATTCTTGGCTTTTTAGAAAGGTGACTTTCAAATTGCGTAAATGAGACAAACAAGATTTTGGTAATCACATGAGATCACGTTCATGGACGCGTCATTACAACATATTTTATTTTTAGATAATATATGTAATTCGAATCAATAAGAAATCATATATAATTATTAGCCTAATAATGATGCCATGCTATCTCTGATTTTCTCATTTCTCTGTCTAAAAAAATTAATATGCAATTAAATCGGTTATTGTATTATTGAACCATAGAAATTTTTACCAATCAAGTTGGAGAAATTATCCTATAAAATATGGTTATATGGTAATTTTGGTACATTATAATTTTGGAATTTAGGGTATCTGTGTTCAATACAAATAAAGATACATAAACACAAAAATAAAAAAAATTAATGAGATGATATTATGACTATTAATGTGCATGTTTTTTTTGGATCGAAAGTGATCTTCATAAAAGAATAAGTTTTGATAACTTTAAACAAGAATTTAAGGCACAGACTCATAAAGAGTCGATACACTAAATATACATTCTGTGGATCAATAAATGAACACACTAAGAATCAATACACTAAATATACCAAGAATTAATACACTAAGAATCAACACAATAAATATACATTGTGTGGATGCGCTTGTGCTTAGGAAAAAACTTAGATATAAATATCAAGTTTAAGAAATGTTAGAATTAGTAAACCCTAAGCACCTTTAAATGTAGATATGCGGACTATATGACAGACTATTGATAGATCCTAGAATCTCTTAGTAGACTACATAATAGAAGAATGTACACATCATTATCTTATGTCTTATTACCTTCATCTATATGTGTAATAAGAGAGTCTTTTACTTGTTGAATTGTTGTGTTCATCTTCACAGCAATAGCGTCACCTTCACCACCACTGTCTGTTAAATGTATTTGTTCCCCATTTGCTTTTCTACAACTAGTTTTGTTAAGACCTTTATCTACATCTCTACTTCATTGCAACCTACAATTTTTTCCAAGTTCATTTCAACAAATCAAGAAAAATAACAATAAGACTTTAATCATTTGAAGCAAAAAGGAATATTGGAATTTTGATATGAATTCAAGTCTTTGTTTTTTAAAAAATACAAATTGAAAGGAAATATGTTCATCTAATAGATTTTACCTCAATTTTATGTATTATATAGTGATAATAAAAAAAATTAAACTTATCCAGAATTAACAAAGGAAATGTGATCTATTTCATATTCTAACGAAAGCTGCATTAGCATTGAATAGGACTAGCATTTATTTGGAATAAAGTAGGAAAGTTTAATATTTGTATGTTATCTTCTTGCGTGACATTTGGCATCGATGGATAGAAAGCGTTCTATCTAGAAATAATTGTTTCTTCAAGAAAAAATAGATTTTAGAAACATATTATGCTAAGCGTTTGGCACTCAACTAGAGTATTGTCTTATACATGCAAAACCCATAGTCATGTACAAAGAAAAGTCCAAATATCCTTACGAACATGTATCTAAAATCCATAGCTTTGGCATCACCGTTCACACACAAAAGATTCTTTCACAAATATGTCAACATTCATATCAATGTTTCAAAATCTTATTATCGAGTGGATAGGATGAGAAAATCACATGTAAGAGCATAATGTTTTGAAATCCCTTGAAAAAAATAGATCAACATGTATGAGAAGAAGATTGAGAGGTATACAAACAAATTAAATCACAATAAATGACAAATAGTATCACCTACATGCAAGTACTAGAGTCCAAATCGAGACTCGTTGAATTATCTATTGTGAGCTCCAGATCCCAAGCCTCGACCGCAATCCCTAAAGTTCTCGCCTTCATTTGCGAGCCCTGATGTAGAGGAGAAGGAGGTGGAGAAAAAAATGGTGTGGAAGCAACTGTAGGAGGAAGAAAAGACTTGGGTGAGCCAAAGGGTATGTAGATAGCAATTAGCTTTTGTTATGAAGGGGATTTTGAGGGGAAATGAGGGAGGGAAAAAGAAAAGATTAAATATTTTGGAAGGAAAGGGCTCGAGTATCCATTTAAGATGACTGGATATTGGTCACGGTAATGTAGACATGATCTATAATTATATGCTAAAGTATATTACCATGGTTTAAGTCTATTAGCATGCTATAATTAATGTCTTCTAAAGCCGTTGGACATGGTAGCTAATGAAGCTATTGCATTTAAGCCATGGTAATTTACCATGGCTTAATATTATTTGTGACAGTAATAATACTGTGGCCTTATTGCGTAGTAAATATACCATTTTTTAGTAGTGTCTATGTGTTGGACATGCGAGCACACGACGAGCCATTATGCATCAAATGTTATTACAAATATTGTTCCTTGATCTGAAATGAAGAATGATTAATTTACATAATAGCTCCCTTAGTATAATTAGGATTATGTACCATGACCATCTTAATGATCATATATCTATTGATTCAATTATTGAATCATAGAGGCTTGTACTTGGATGAATATATAAAGAGTTAGATTGAGGACTCATCAAGCATCATCAAATGATTATTAAGAGAGGATCTCCAGCATGAGAAGGAGATGGCAATCCTTCCTCTAGAAGTTGATATCTGACCGACCTATAGATGCAGGTCCTCTGCATAAGAATAGAGATTCGAAGGTGTCAGATTGGTTAGGTCAAAGAGTTGACTTAACGAGATTAAGAAAATCAAAGTCCTATGTCGTATGCTGTCACGATATAGGCATGCATCCTCTGACCAGAGATAGATGTATTACTATAATTGTGAGTATGTATATTTTGCAGACCAATAGGTTGATGACCTAACCAAGGTCTATACATCGACGTGATGGTATGCATGCAAGGGTATATGAGTAATACGAACTCTCAAAGGGATCATACAAGTTCATTGTTGAACTGAAAGACATGAACTCACTCATGAGATATTGGGAACAATCAAATTCCATGCATGGTCGTCTCATTTTGGAAGCTTGGTTGAATTTGTAGGTTTGATATATGCTTTTGGAAAGTATATGATCGACACCTAGGTATGATATATGCTTTTGGAAAGCATATGATCGATACCGACTCTCAATAGTCAAATGAGAAAGTTAATGATAGAACCCTGTATAAATAGTCTATATAGATCTAAGACTTTGGGTTTCATCTCGGTCTTCCAGTATACATGATGTATAGGTATTAGGAATACCTGAGGGTGATGTGATCATAAACGATTGGATAATCATGACGCTTCCAATCCGAGGGAGTAATGAAATAGGTCTGGATTTTAGTGACCCCTCTCAGTAGATAAATGATCTAATCTTAGTCCAAATGTTGGACATTGATCTGAATATGATTCAGATGCAATGTGAAGATTAGATCTACGACCTTGATTTAATCAAGCATATTTGCGAGGCCCGCGAGATCTAAATTTGAGATGTGATCTCAATATCCAAGTCACTATATGTGGAACAATACAATATCCCTATCCTTATATCCAAGAATCCACAAAGAAAGCGCATTATCCTTGAAAGAGTTCACGGATAATTTCATTGTTGATAAATGTATCCAAGCATTGAGAAAATTGATAATTAAATGTGGTTTAATTATCATGAATAATATAACTTTGATTCATATTATAAGGAGAGTTACATCGATAATTAAATGTGATTTAATTAACAAAGATGTGAATAATGTGAATGTGATTGATATTATTTGGGTACGTGAGAATATAGATCTAAGATGATTAAATGTGATTTATCATGAATATGAATAATGTGGATAGCACTATCCAAATTATTCATATATATTATAAATGTGATTTATAATGTAGTATAGAAAGCATATTATGATTTATATTTGTTAATTAATTATTTATGTGAATTGGATTCACATTGAATAAATAATTGAAAATGTCAACCACATTTTATTTTGGGCTGTGAATGTGATTCACAATATTCCAATGGCATGATTGCAATATTCACAAAATAATTATGAATTATTTTTTGTAGAATAATTTACAATAAATGTTGTAAATCTTGGAGATTTCCATGGAATAATGTCATCTCATTAGATTAGGCCACCAACTCCCATTAGGAAAGGGTAGTCATCCACTCCCATATTATGGAAGGAGGAAATCTCAATTCCATAATCTCCAATGCATGATTGATTTAATTTGGGATTAATTTATTTTGATGTATATTTAATCCAAATTAAATTAATTATGGGTGTGTTTTTATAATAAAATCTTGTCCATTGAAAGAAGCACAAATCAATCACATCCAGTTATTTTGGTGATCCATGGATTGTGATCCATGGACTCCCAAAATACTATATAAGAAAAGGCACCCCTTGCTCTACAAGTTACATCAACTACATCAATCCATATGCTCTCTCTCTCTCTCTCTCTATACGCCAACCTCTCTCTGTCTCTCTCATTGTAGCTGTCCACTATGGAGCCCTAGAGAGAGTCGTCATTGCCGCAACATCATCATTATGCTACTGGATCATTTGCTCGTGGATCTCCGTCTCCTTCAGTGCGCCTCACTCGTGAAGAAGACGCCAGATCTCGTGTGACGATATCAGGAGATTCACCACTTGGATCATTGATGAATCTCCATTTCATCACCTTTATTCTATCATTTTGACCTCAGAAACCCTAGCTAATGCATGTCAATAACATCAATTTGTACAAAATAGCATTCATCATTTATTGCATTTATTGTGTAAATAATACTATTTTTAATGCCAAAAATTATAGAAAAAGAGAAGAAAAGAAAAAGAATAAAATATCGAAGATATTTTATGACCCTAAACCCCAAGACCGAGTCAAGAATTGAGTTGATCAATAGGAAATAAAGTAGGGGGAGATAAAGGCCAAAAATAGGGTAAAAAATAATTTATTCATTCATTATTTTATGCATTTTTGGCACATATTTTATTCTTTATCACTTATTCATCAAATGAAGAAACTTTGTACATGAAAGTTGTAGATAATAATGTAAATAAAAATACAAAATTGAGTTTGTACGAATACATACAATGTTCATTTTATACATAAAATAAAAAGCCAAAACCCAACTTCCCGGACCCATATCTTTCAAATAAAAACTCAAAACATATCAAAATCACTCTAATTGAATATAACTTTTCACAGGCTATTTAATGGTGGTGGTTTTATATTTTTTGTAGTTATTGTGTGAAAGTTAGGTTTTTGACCTTCATTATACTTTATATCCGATTAAAATATTCATTTTATTCTTCCTTCATTATTTTTACAAATTTATACTTTTGTAATTTTGTAAATATTATTTATAATACCTGTGCATAATAAAATCAAAATAAAACCAAAAGTAAAATGTAAAATAAAATAAGTCTACAAATACATAGACAAAACACCTATGTTATACATGTATATATATAAACGGGAACCCTATTCTTTTATTCTTTATTTATTTTATATTTTTATAAAATTGTAAATATTTTCAATATTATATTAAAAATACACAATCAAAATAAAACTCATTAAATACATTAAAAATGAAAATGTATATAAAACATATGTAAAATACCTATAAGTATACCCATAAGATATACATATTTATTTATTTAAGTGTACAATAATGCCATAAAAATAAAAAATATATATATTTATACTCATAAAAATAATTTATAAATATATAAAATAAAATAAGAAAATAATAAATTTAAATATACAAAATAAAAATAAAAGGCCCAAAACATTGATAAGTATACCTATAAATACACCAATAAAAAATTAAATACTAAGAAATAAAGTTACAAAAATAAATAATAATCATATTAAAATACTACATTAAATAATAAAGATTTTTATTTTATAATAAAAAATAATAAAATTATTCATTAAGTTTAATTAATAAATCAATAATTGGTCAACCTGCTTTGTCATTTTGCGTTGACGTGGAACAATCAGCGTCCCACGTTTGTTGATGGCTGGTCAACTCTCTCCCTAGCTCTAGATTAGATGCAACCTGTCCAATCCTCAAGTTTTCTCCCTTTTTCCCGGCCGCTCCATCCATTCATCGTGATCGATTCCTTCAGCAAAGATGATCATTTATCATTGTACATACACGTCATCTACTTGGATCTCCGGTATATACGCCCGATCTTACCCATTCGCGCGGTCAATAAGTATGTGTCACTATGTCTATAAATAATGAACCTACTCTTCCCTTCCAAGGTTGTCCATTAATCCGAGTCTAGGATCCTTGTTCCCTCCCCTACGAAGCTTCGTTGTGACAGGAGGAGTTTCTTGGCAGTCGGAACCAGCTCTGGGAGGGCGGAGGTGCGCCCGCGGCCGCCTCTCCTGGCGACCCTGCTCCCTGAGCGCCCTCAGGTATAAGAGCTGTGCTTTTATCATTTTATTAATTGTATTTAGTTGTAGTTTTAATATTATTCCTTATCTTAGGGTTTAGTTAAATAAATTAGGGTATTCGATCATCGACGTAGTTTGCCGGAGTCAAGCTCCGATGAGCTCCTCCACGTGCGATCATTCAATCTCCGACCCTATTTTCGCTCTCATTTTCTTCCCCTCTCGTTTCTTCACGTCGCAAGCCCCTTCATTTCACCCAGATCGACCCTGATCTGGAGATCGGGTCTCCTCCTCCTCCGCTTCACCGGAGATCTCTGCCCACTCCACCTACCATCTCACTCTGTCCAATAAACTGCACATACCCCCCTTGTTGCTTTGCAAACTTCTATTGCAGGTATGGAGGGCTAAAGGACTCCAAATAGAGTCCATTTTTGAAGACTTGATGTACTTGTAGGTGTCGTGCTTCCTCAACCTTGCGGAGGAGCTCCAGCTAACACCAGAGTATTTTGTCGCCCCCAGCACGAAGAGGGCCTTCGCAGGAACCATTTGAGACATCTCGGAGCTTCAAAGAAATCAAAGACGTGGGGGAGGAGGGATTGAAGTTTGTCTTCTCCGACGAACTTCCCTGTCCTTCGATCGTGCTTCTCCGTCGTCTGATCAAATGCAGTGCCCCAGTTTTGATGACCTCAGCCGTAGGATGGAGCCCAACCATGACCGTCGAATCGTATCAGACGATCTAATCTCCAGCATCCATTGACGAAGTGCTACTGACCACTGGATGAGCGCCATGTGTTCTAGTGAATGAAGCAACACCGCTTGATCCAGACTTCAATGGGGTAAATTGCAAACTTAGCCCCCACATTTTGTATAATTACATGTTAGTTATGTAAATAAAATATCGTGTAAAAATAAATGGATTTTTGCAAGTGGAACCCTGAACATTTGGTAATTACATTTTAGTTTTGTTCTGTTCAGCTCATGTGTCGTCCCACGTGAGCTGGGCATTTTGCATGTATAATCATTACGCTTTTCTATTTATGAAAAAATACGATAAAATGGAATTAAAGTTGTATAGTTTTTGCAAATTTGCATTTGGGCCCCTGTAGTTTCTTTTGATTACATTTTTGGCCCTACTAGGACATGTATTTTTGTAGCTTTTATTTATTTATTAAAATTACCTATTATGCTCTTAAAAATATTTAAAATAAGAATAAATGCTTTATGTCATGTATATTCACGCCCATATTTTATTTGGAAATTTTGAGCATTTTAATCACTTATTAAAAATGAAATCGAGCCCTTTTATTCCATGTCTTTCCTATAAAATACCAAGAAAATATAAAAATGCATCAAAAATTCCAAAAAAAATCCTTCATAAAAATCTATTTTTTTAAAATCGAAAATTATGTTTTGATGTTTTTTAATTTTATTTATATAAATATTTATATATTAAAATTGATTTGGTAATTTTGGGACCTATTTACTATTTTTAAAAGCCAAATCAATTTTGGGTATTTTATTAACCCTATATTTGGGATATTTTTGACTTTAAAATTACATAAAAATTAGCAAAATTCCTGAAAAATAAAAAATAGAAAATATAAAACGGAGAAAAATATTATATTTCCTATATTTTGATTATTTTTACATATATAAAGTATATATATCTTCTATTGTATTTATACATACACATGTGTACACACACATATATTATATCTAAATGAAAAAGAATTTTAAAAAATTTAAAAAATATAAAAAAGAATACAGAAATATAAAATCAAAAATAAAATAAAAATATATAAAATTAAAAACCCGCAAAAAGATCTTTGTATCTACATGATGATTGACGTGGTTGTACATAAATAATCATGGGCTTCCTGTTTTTGCTCTCTGTGGTTCGACCTCTACATGTTTGCTCACTATGCATTTTATGGTAGAGATAATAAATTTTAACATCACTTGTGATCTTCACTACCTTTATTTATATTGTAGGTTAATTGCTGACTAACCTGGGTTTTGTGAGTGGTCGCTTCAGCGACATCGTGGTCTCGCTTTGTGTAGACTACTTTAGACCATCACAAAATTTGTGTTATCAGATGGCACCATTGTCGGGGTGCAATGAGCGTAGCCTAATTTTACATAGTCATTTTTGTATAGTCATTTAATTGATTTATTAATTCCTTGCCATAAATATGCATTGAGGTATTTTTATTCAATTAATTCTTTATGTATTATTGTAAATATTTATTGATCTGTCGATTTAATTACCTGTGCTAATGATATCTCTTTGTGACTTTGTTGCGAGAGTCCGCCACACAAGGACGGATTTCTAGAAAGCTGATGCAACCAAGCTTGGAGGAGGCTGGTCTTCTCTCTATGATCAGTTGGAGAGAGCACCAAGGAAACAAGGAGAAGAAATTAGCTTAGAATTAAAAAAAATCATTCATGTAATTTTTGGTGACAGAAAGACAATTTTGGCATGTAATGATTAACTTGGACTCTACTCTCCACAATGAGATCCAGTGCCCGAGTGTCTGTTCACATGGGGGCCTCGTCGCAGTTTTCCGTGTTTTCTCGCCTTCTTTTATTTTGTTTTCCTATGTTTTGAGCCTTCTGCCTTATTTTACTTTGTTTTTGTGTGCATGGAGCCCCTAGACTTAGGTTTCTTGACTCGGTAATTAGGTCTACACCTTAATAAGAATGCATGTTCCTATAGTCTCTTCCGTATGAATCTAGTCATATTAATAAATGTTAGTTGTTTGAATTCAAGCGTCGTGAGAGACATCATACAACACTAGCAGGACCTGTTGTGGCGGGCACCGAGATGTCTTCAAGATAGAATTCTAGGGTTTATATTTAAATTGCTAACATATGGTTCCTCACGATTAATAGCAGCTATTGTTAATGGCGATTTTATCGATTCCCCCATAACGAAATCCCAAGGACCAACTTGGTCCAACATTTCTTTGGGGGCCTAAATGTAGAAAGCCAAGGGCTTATTGATGCAATCTGTGGGTCTCACACTTCAACAATGATGAAGACGTAGTGTGGCAGATTTTTGAGGAAATGGCTGAAGAAAAGGCCACCCTATCTTCAACCAAGGCATATCAAAAGTAGCCCCAGATCCTCCAGAAGCAAGTCCATATGGTAGCGTCTCTGAGGTGGAGAGAGATGGGAGCTCCAACCTCGGTATCATTGGGGGCCATCTCTCGAAGGTTGATATCATTGAGAAGAGATCACAAGACCTCGAGAAACTCTTTGTGAGAAGAAAAGGCAGAATCTCTGCAAACTGGACCAGATCACCAAGCAATTGGAACTGGTTGTGGGCACCATCAGTTCTGTCCAATCAGTGACACCATCT
This sequence comes from Ottelia alismoides, assembly GCA_037367405.1. Taxonomy (NCBI): domain Eukaryota; kingdom Viridiplantae; phylum Streptophyta; class Magnoliopsida; order Alismatales; family Hydrocharitaceae; genus Ottelia; species Ottelia alismoides. The sequence goes on from JAZKJV010003904.1 coordinate 733,941, forward strand.
CCAGGAGCTTCAGTAGAGAAGAAGTATGATCCATCACCGCCACACAACATCAGCCGAGCCAGCAGCACCGGCAGTCCAGCACGTGTACTACGTGTAGACACCCGATCAGGGCCAACCGCAGTAGCAGATGGTTGTCTACCATCCAGATTTCCTTCCACAATCAGATCCAGCCTTCCTACCACCACCTATGATTCAAGAAGTTAATGGTGTATGGAGTAATGATGCAGAACCGGCCCGTCCTACCGAACACCCCTAGGGCCAACAACAAGCCAACATGCAGTACCGCCAACCACAGGGTGGTTGGTTTGGGCAGTCATCGCAGCCTCCACCACAGTATCACCAGCCTCCCCAATATGCCAACCAATGGAGGCAGAACCAGCAATATCGACAGCCACAACCGTACCATCAGTATGCGGTTGCACCACCTTCACAGTATTAGCAGTATCCTCCTCCCTCCTACCATCAAGTCAGTATCAGCTTCCTCAACCACCTTAGCAACACCAGCAGTCGTCGCCTCAATTCCTAAACCTGTAGCAACAACGTGGTCTGCATGTTGAAACTTCAGAGGTGAGTCTCGTGAACCCAATCCTTGACTGCATGGCCCAACTCATCAAAGGAATTGCAGACATGATGAAGAAGTTAGATGACCTGACTGCCATGAAAACCACCATTCTGGTGTACATATTACATGTATATATGTTTCATATCCATATTTATTTAACATTTGTAAATAACTCATAAAAGTTAAATAAAAATTATTTTATACTCCAAATTTTATGTTGTAAATAAATAAAATACAAAATTGGGGTATTTGTACAAAAATAAACAAAATAAAAATTAAAATAAAAATAAATAAGTATTTTATACATGTATATGATGTAATATAATGTATATACCTTAATTTATTTTTCATAAAAATAAAAAAAATCATTAAAAATACTTTGGAAAATAAGGCACATTTTTCATGTTGAACATATTTTAAAATAAGATCGTTTTCGATTTTTAATATATTTTCCAAATAATTTTGACCTTCGAATTTTCTGATTGGTCCAGGAGGGATGTTGACCCCGATCAACTCCCCCTCCCGGACCCTTCTTCGCCCGAATCCGAGTCGCGCACCATTTTCTCCAAAATTTCTCGATCAGATCTTGGCCTCCCTCGCCCCGATTTCTTCGCCCCCTCCCCCTTGGATCCACGATCCTCGCGGATCTCTAGGGAAGGATGGATCTTCCTCGGTTCGCGCACGGGCTCCGATTCTTTCCATCCACCTGGGAATGCATATAAAGCCTTCATCCTTCTTCCCAAACCCTCAGCTTGCGCCGCACCCTCTCCTTCTACCCTAGACTTCTTCCCCTTGGTGACCTCTTTTGACCGGAGCCTTTGGTGGTCGGAGAAGGTAGCTGCAGCCGACGCTCACCCTACGTGGCCGGACTTCCGTCGCGTTGAGCCTCCCCGCCTTCCGCAGCGTGGTCGAGGCGACGACTGATGAATCTCGGATTCATCACTCTAAATCTCATTTATTAAGCTCAAATCCCTCAAAATCATCAGCATTCCTGCATTTATTCTGCATAATTAGCATTTATGCATGTTTTCATAAAGATTGCATTTTATCCACAATTTCTGCATAAAATAAGAAGCCAGAAATCTCATCCAAAATTGACCTGTAAATAGCCTAACTTCCATGATTTTTAAATCCTTCATGCTAGCTCCGAATAACCCAAAACAATCTCCGCTGTGTACATATCACTAACAAGAATAAATGAAAAATACAAAAAATCACTAACCCAAATTAGTGGACCAAAAACCCAATCCCAAGTTTCAGGATTTTCGGACTAAAAGCCGCATATCTTCCTCATCCAGTGTCCGATTTAATCCTACTCACTTTTGAACTAATGTACATTCAATTACCTTCAAAACAAACCAAGTTCAAGTGAATCGGAGCTCATATGTGAAAGTTGGATTTTGGGCCTCTTTTGTACATTGTGTATTTTAGCGGTTTTGACCCGATATTTTTGTACATATTTTCTTAATTAATAAAAATAAAAAAAATTAGATTTAGGTGTAATTATCTATCTTTGACTTTATCATATTTTTTCCGAATTTTTATCTGATTTAAAAAACCCAAAAATCTAGGTATTCTATGTATATGGGGTACCCCAAAAATTCACTTTGTGCATTTGATCGATTCTGCTTTTGATGTCTTCATGAAAGTTGTTGTTCTCATCGAGACATGCATTTTTTGTAAAGGAACTTTTTCGATCCGAGGTCATTTGCTATTTATTCTTGATTTTACAAGTTCTTTGTCTTCGATTTTTCTGGTGCTGACATGTGGCAACCCCTGAGGTCGCCATGTGTCAGCATTTTTTGGCCCCTTTTAAATCCATTATCATTAAAAAAATTATTTAATATTTGCACGTGCCCCCAGGCACGTGCTCCGCACGTGCCACGCCCTCTTCTCCCCTTCGCCACATGGCCGACTCTGGGCCATCCGATCATCGCCCGATCGGACGGTCCAGAGGTCACCTTCAACCTCACGCCTCCCCCCCAATTCTCGCAACCGCCGCCTATCGCCTCCGCATACCCCGCACCGGCCGCGACCCTAACAACCTCCACAATCCTCGCCAACCCCCTCCTCTGCATATCGCGACCCTCCTATTTAAGAAACATCGTCCCCGCCTCGTGGTCCTATCCGCCGATTGAGCTTCAACATAGGAGGGCGGTGACAGCGCCTCCCTCCGTCTCCGGTGAGATCCGGCCATCTTCCATGGCCATCGCAGCGTCGCCGACGTAATGCCATGCTCCGATCCTCCGTTGAGCCAACGACAGTCATCTTCTTCGACTCTAGCCGCAACCCCTCCACCGACTTCGACAACTACACCATCGAGCACCTACGTCATCGACACCTCCTCCGCGACTCCGCCACTTACCTCCGCCACCGCTCATCATCTTAGACAATGCACGCCTCCGCCATCTTTTCCAGAAGCTTCGAGCATCACTAACTCCGCCGCCACCGTCCTCGACTCCGCCGGCCACGCTTCGTCATTAACAAACGGCAGCCATCCGGGCCCCTCCGCTCCTCTAACGCACCTCGCCCACCGGGCGTTGGACCCGAGACCCCCGCTACGTACGCGCCATGTGAGGGCGGGGGGACATCATCCCGACGTCAGTAGGAGCCCAGCCCAGGGGTCACGTGCGCAGCACGTGACCCTTGGGTACTTTACAAATCATCCCCCGAAGGTCTCGTTATTTGCGCTTCCATTAACTCTCTACATTTTGACATATTATGAGCATTTTTGTAATTGATGGTTAATTAATAATTAATTATTTTGTGGAAATTTGCATATTTTGCCCATTCCTTGCTCTGAAATTCATAATTGATTAATCGTTGCTCTAAAAATCCCCTAAAAATCACATACTGTAGAGTTAATTGTGCTTGATATTGTGACCAAAAGAATTTCATTTGCACTCATAATTTGTCTTGTAAAAATTATTTTGCATATTTCAATGTTTAATTTTTAATAGGTATTAGATTTCACATTTTCGGTTTAGGATTTTTCTGAGATCAACCACCTAGTTAAAGATCTTAGATAATTTTGATCCGTGAAAATAAGTAGGTTCAGTATTTATTATAATTAAATATTGAAATTCAATTTGTTTGCATTTAAAAATCCATAAAAAATTCATATTGCATCCAAAAATTCCCAAAAAATTACAGTGCATTCATTTCATCATAATTTACATTGTGGCCAAGTTTCATATTTTTCGGACATCGTTTTAACATACTTTACATTTTAGTCCCTAAATTAGACTGAAATTGCATCTTGCATCCCTTATTTGTATTAAAAATTCTAAAAAAAGACCGCATTGAAAACCGTGCATGAATTTTGATAGATACAACTCCAAGTCGTTCCTTTGCCTCCTTGTGATCGACCTTGGGACTTGCTCAAGTAAAATAAATATAAAACCACTTGATTAAAATTTAATAAATATTTGTGGTTATTTCTTGACTGATTCCGATCGCCGCCTACAACGAACGACATTCTATTCTTTAAGCACAAAAGATAAAACAACTTTTTAAAGCTGCGATTTTCGGACTCGTTAGATGGCACCGTTGCCGGGGAGGCAAATGGCTTAGTTTTGTGTTTTGAAATTTCTTGTTCGGTTTTCCGCATTCGGGTAGTCTGACCCCGAATTATTCATTGTAAATCCCATTTATTTTCCTGCATTTATTTTTCTTGTTTTCTTTATTATTTTTGAGCCACTCTCTTACATTATCTCTCTTTTTTTTCTTGCGAGGTACCCGGTGTAAGTGTAGCGGTTCTCAAGAATCCGACGCATCTTCACTGACATCCGTAAAGCCACAATTAAACTAAGATCGATTCGAGTCGTGAGAGAGCGTAGAGTCTAGGTTTTTGATTTCTACAATTTTATTTACTTGCTCATTTACAGCGGTATCCGTTTGGACTCTCGCGCATGTAAAAAGACCTTGAACTTTTCTGTGGTGTGTCATGGCCTGTTTCACTCTCCGGTGAGGGTGGGGCCCGACTTGAGTGGCAATTAGGATAGACCTGCGCATACGGCTCTCAGAGCATTTATATTTTTGATTGTGACTGTAGGATCTAAAGCCACACTGCACTTTAATTGAGACGCACATTAGATCGTTCAACTTAGCCAAAAATTTAACTCATTTTTTTCCCGCTAATAGAACTCTCTGCGTAGGTGCGGTTTTCATCGGCTTGCATTCATTTAGAATAAATTCAATTCTGTATTGCATCCCACATGGAGATTGCGAGGAGGCACTGTAAGTCTTCTAACTGAGCATACATCATTGTTTTCGCGTGCATCGGCTTTTCTCGAACTCCTCCCTCTTGTTTCATCACATAATTTTAAAGGAAATTGGGAGTGGACGGTAGATGTGTATTTGTGCTCATATAATTTTTCAGCTATCGCCTCATTAAAATTGAGACTGCTAAATATAGCCGATATTAAGAACCCATAAAATCAAGAATTTTTGCGGGAGAGCAACCCCGACCTTGGATAATTTTATTCTTCTGAGTGAGCGAGAGACGACATTTAAGGATAGAACCAAGCTCCGACACCTAACAACTCGCTAAATTTTTGCCAAGATTGATTTATCACCAACTAAAATTGAAAAGATAATAGTCGAACTCTTACGGCTTCATTGTGTGAGTTGGTGAACTCGGGGTTTGATTTGTGTTTGCATTGGTGTGCGTGAATCGATACAAAAGATCAAAAGCCGCACATTTGATAAAAATTCTCTTGACTATCCCATGCGATCATCTCTTTCCTCTCTTGATTTAAACTTCATCATGGAACTCTTGTACAAAAACTCTTACAGACCCAACCCCTCATTCCTTTCAACTCTTTCAGAAATGACCGAGAATCCATCAGAACTATACTATGAAAACAAATTCGTATCGGTTAGACCCAAAACACTCCTCCAAGAGACTCTCAACCACCATCTCTTTTTACCAATCCGATCTGCTTCATGAATGACAATCCTTTATTTTTGGATCAGACAGACCAACAACCAACTGAGGTCTCCACTTCTTCATATATCAATCCACTCTACGCCGATCATACAATTCATCCTTCATATTCGGTGAATGTCAATCCTTCATTCATGGGAGATGATAACCACATGATCAAATTGAACATTTCTTCGCCTCTTCTATCAACCCCGCCCTGGAACAATAATGAACAATCATCATCTTGGATTGACCATGACAACTCCCTTTTCAGACATGACAATCATATAGAGGACTGGATTGACTACATAGAAACACAGGAACCCTGTATGCTGACTCCACCATATCAAGATCCGACTAATCAACGGAATAAATTCTACTCGGACCAAATCCACATGTCTGGATCATATGAGCAACCGCCTTCCATAATTATTGAGGAGATATTTTCTGAAAATAAAGATCATATATTGGACACTCCAAGAGACCCCTCTCCTAGCACATATAGGAAACTGGAAGATGAAATTATTGAATCGCAAAAACACACATCGACTGCTCCCAAGAATGATCATGAACAAATTTTTGAGGATGATATTTCGAGGATAAATAAAAGATTTGAATCAATGGAGTATAGATTGCAAAAATTCACCGACCGATTAATCTCATTCTATGATGGCTCAGACATTAAAATGAATGAGGAAATGATTGGATTTGAGATTGAAAATTTTGAGGATATTCAGGACCCCAGGGACGATTCTGACAAAATCACTTCCGCATATTATTCCCCTAAAAATGACTATGCCACTGACTCTCACTCTGAACACCAGAACCCCTGCTCATCTGAGGAACATGATACATCACCACACCACACAGAAAATACCAAAAAATGGAAATATTTGAAAACCACAAAAAAATAAAAATTCAGAAAATTTCATAAAAATTGAAAATGAAGACAATCTGAGAAATTTGGATCCGACTGTACGGGAAGCACTAGAAAAGCGCTTGATGTTTGAACTTCCCTTTATACATGCCATTGAACACTTCCCTGACCATAAAAGATTTATAATGGATAAATTAATGATCAAAAAGTCGGGTAGGATACGAACAAAGACTGAAAGACATATCTTGTCAATGGCCTACTCCTTGGTGTTGAGGAGAAAAACCAAGAGCCGCATAGTGAAGCGGTTACCCAGATTTGACTGCGAAATCAAAGACACAATTTTCACCCATGCTCGGATTGATGACGATTCACCGATCAATATCCTCCTAACCTCTGTATTTTACGAACTCAAACTCGAACCGATTCAGAAGATACAAGAGATTGTTCAATTGGCAAACCAATCGATAAAGAGGCCGAGAGGAATCATTTCTGTCATCATGAAATTCTAAGGTGCTCTGTTCAAAATAGAATTTACGATCATTGATATTGAGCATAAAGGAGAATTCACCCAGTCTCCAATCATTCTCGGAAAGCCGTTCTTAGCATTGGCTAAGGCAATTATTGATTGTGAGACTTGGGAAATCAATTCTAAAGCATTGGAAGCACTTAGATCGGACCATGCCTTTGAGGAACCACGATCTTCTGAAGAAACCCACGAAGTCACCGACAACCGCAACCATAAAGAGGTAGAAGAGCCCTACCCCGATGCAACACCTGAGATAGCGGTTGTTGATGAGACTATTGGTTTAGAGACTCTCCCCCGTATTTCAATCCCCGAGGATCTCAAAATAGACAAATCCTTCTTCTATGATCTTGAGACTTATGCATGGTCACACCCTAGAGCAACATTCTCTGAATATCTTGACCAAATCATCCCAAATTGTGAGTGCTCAAACATTCAAGAGACTAAGAACGGACATGCAATCCGAACACCGACCAAGGAGGATTCCAATGGCTATTCATCTGGATACTCAAGTGATCCGACACCTTCACGAAGAAATAAAAAGAGAGTCACCTTTGACCCTCTGAAAAAGGAATTAGCTGACGATCCCTCATCAGGTCCGGAAAAGGTAATCTACATAAGTGAAGTCTGTTCAGCAACTCTAAAGCCATATCTTCGCAAGGATCCAAAATTCAATTCTCGTTGGACAACTCCCGTTCCTAACTACTATTCACCCAAAGCTGATGCTCCTGCCCTCTTGAAATACACTGGAATTATATCTTATGAGCTAACTGAGACCGGTGCTTCTGAGTATTCATCCGAGGACAAACTGATTGACCCTAAGAAGGAACAAATTCTGAGGAAACAACTGAAGAAACAAAAATACATGAATACTTGGAGTATGTCCACTTTCAAATACTATTCCTCTCAGGATAATTTTGATGATGGATATCTTTCATCTGACTCAAACACTTCATCTATTGTCCATCATGATTTTTCTGAGGATGACACTGATAATAGTTGGGAATCATATACCTCATCTCCATCTCATCATTACGATCTCCCACCGCAGGCTCACAAGAAGATCAGCCGAAAACCATCTTAGTCATCAGCTACCCACCCTCCCTCTCGACCACACCGGTCTCCTTGTACATCTTCTTCCTCTACTTAGGCCAAGGCCTAAGTATAGGGGAGACCGATGCCATCTGTATATACCATTTTCCCGCATCACACTCCTCCCAATCACTCCATTTCCACCTTTCTCTTACACTTAGGCTGACCAAAGCCTAAGTATAGGGGCAACCGACACCCACCTGTATATCCTCTCCTCATTTACATATCCCGACCGCTTCTTTTTGCGTTCTTCTTCTATACTTAGACTGTTCACAGTCTAAGTATAGGGGGCGGACCTTTGTATATAAATCTTTCACTCTAATACGCTTAGCCCGAGCTATGTCTTCATTACGCTTCTTGTGCTCTGAGGTCATAGCACTCGCTAAGTATAGGGGGGGTCTGTATATATACTTTGTATATATTTTTACCCATATCTCGTACTTTTGCGTAAGTCTATATGTATTTACGGGGTGGGTAATTCATTTTAAAAAAAGGGATTTTACTACTAACACTGACTTTACCCAAAATTTTGAAAATGGCTTCTTATTTGCATATAAAAAAATTGTCTGCATTTCACACACCTTCACTTCATCCAGCATCGCATTCATCTGCATCTGTGAAAAGTCATAGGGTTCTGAACCGATTTGTGAGCAGAAACGGAGAGTGGTCTGGACTTGACCTTAATCCACCTAATTTTCAGAGGAACTTTATCGAGAAATAGGATTTTAAGAACTTTAGGTCTTTTGACTTAGTTCTTTAAGTTTGACATGACAATGTGCAACGTTGACTCTTAGTGTCTAACCTGGTCTCTTCATTTTGGGCACAACTCTGGAATAGGGAATTAATTTGTACTCTCGCACTATGCACTTAGCTCAACTCAGACGGGATGTTGGAAGACTGTGTGAATCTCTTTTCTGGTAGCGTGGAAATCTAAAGACTAGAGTACGGGTTGAAATAAAGCTTCGGAAAAGGGATGGACAGCTGGGCACAATTTTTTCTAAGACCCCAAAAAATTTACGGAATAAAAAGATTCCATATCCACACTGACACAACAAGATCCAAGCAGAACCACCAAAAATTCCAAATACAAAAGAAGCATTCTACTAAATAAAATCTGACCAAAAAGGTCCAAGCTTCAAGAAACCTGCAGATCTTGGTGAAGACTCGGCTACACTGGCCATCTTCACAAGGAGAGGTGTCTACACTGGCCACCCTCCAGTTCTTTTCCCCTTCTTCTAACTTCTCCTCCAATTTGATTGTGAACACAACATAACAAACCTTAGAAGGGAAAACCTGACTCCCCGAGGAAGAGTTACTGGAGAGGAGAGGAGCATGGTAGTCCGACATTCTGGATGGCAAGATCTAAAACCCTTCACACACATGAGTCGGTTGTTCAATGTTCATAGGGTATACTTTGAGAAGAGGATTGATCTAAGATGACTTCTGAGCCGAAACTGTGACAATGATGTGTAGAACTTGAGGGCTGTTGATTTTAAAATTCTGAGCCTCACAGAAGTTCCGACACACAAATAATCCAAAGGTCGAGTTTAGTTTCACTTTCACCTTCAGTTCATGGTCTTGGTATGGAACCCAATCTCATTTCACCTCATGGCATTTTTTTGATGCTCAGGGACGAGCATGGTTTAAGTATAGGGGGATGATGAATCTGGGATTCATCACTCTCAATCTCATTTATTAAGCTCAAATACCTCAAAATCATCAGCATTCCTGCATTTATTCTGCATAGTTAGCATTCATGCATGTTTTCATAAAGATTGCATTTTATCCATAATTTCTACATAAAATAAGAAGCCAAAAATCTCAGCCAAAATTGACTTGTAAATAGCCTCACTTCCTGATTTTTAACTCCTTCATACTAGCTCCGAATGACCCAAAACAACCTCCACTGTATACATATCATTAACAAGAATAAATGAAAAATACAAAAAATCATCAACCCAAATAAGTGGACCAAAAACCCAATCCCTAATTTCAGGATTTTCGGACTAAAAGCCACATATCTTCCTCATTCAGTGTCCGATTTAACCCTACTCACTTTTGAACTAATGTACATTCAATTACCTTCAAAACAAGACCAAGTTCAAGTGAATTGGAGCTCATATGTGAAAGTTGGGTTTGGGCCTCTTTTGTACATTGTGTATTTTAGCGGTTTTGACCCGATATTTTTGTACATATTTTCTTAATTAATAAAAATCCAAAAAATTAGATTTAGGTGTAATTATCTATCTTCTACTTTATTATATTTTTTTCCGAATTTTTATCTAGTTAAAAAATAATAAAAAAATTACAAAACCCGAAAATCTAGGTATTCTATGTAAATGGGGTACCCCAAAAATTCACTTTGTGCATTTGATCGATTCTGCTTTTGATGTCTTCATGAAAGTTGTAGATCTTATTGAGACGAGTATTTTTTGTGAAAGAACTTTTTCGATCCGAGGTCATTTGCTATTTATTCTTGATTTTACAAACTCTTTATCTTTGATTTTTCTGGTGCTGACACGTGGCAGCCCCTGAGGCCGCCACATGTCAGCGTTTTTTGGCCCCTTTTAAATCCGTTATCATTAAAAAAATTATTTAATAATCGCACGTACGACGCAACCCCCAGGCACGTGCTCCGCACGTGCCACGCCCTCTTCTCCCTTTCACCACGTGGCCGACTCTGGGCCATCCGATCATCGCCCAATCGGATGGCCCAGAGGTCACCTTCAACCTTACGCCGCCACACCCCCCAATTATCGCAACCGCCACCTATCGCCTCCGCATACCCTGCGCCAGCCGCGACCCTAACAACCTCCGCAATCTTCGCCAACCTCCTCCTCCGCAAATCGCGACCCTCCTCCTATTTAAGAAGCATCGTCCCCGCCTCATGCTCCTATCCGCCGATTGAGCTTCAACAGAGGAGGGCGGTGACAATGCCCCCCTCCATCTCCGACGATATCCGACCATCTCCCGTGGCCGTCGTAGCGTCACCGACGTACTGCCAAGCTCCGATCCTCCGTTGAGCAAACGACAGTCATCTTCTTCGACCTTCATCTTCGACTCCAGCCGCAACCCCGCCACCGACTTCGACAACTACAACATCGACCACCTGCGCCATCGACACCTCCTTCGCGACTCCGCCACTTACCTCTGCCAACGCTCATCATCTTCGACAACACACGCCTCCGCCATCTTCTCCATAAGCTTCGAGCTTCATCAACTCCGTCTCCACCGTCCTCGACTCTGCCGGCCATGCTTCGTCATCAACAAACGCCGGCCATCCAGGCCCCTCTGCTCCTCCAGCGCACCTCGCCCACCGGGCGTCGGACCCGAGACCCCCGCCACGTGCGCGGTACGTGAGGGCGGGGGGACATCAGCCCGATGTCAGCAGGAGCCCAGCCCAGGGGTCACGTACGCAGCACGTGACCCTTGGGTAATTTACAAATCATCCCCCGGAGGTCTCGTTATTTGCGCTTCAACCCGCCCACCAGAGGGCACGTGCCAGGCACGTGCCCCTCTAGAAAAATTACAGAGGCAACCCCTCGGATATTGGTAATAACAATTAGGTCCCCTTTGTACTTTTTATTATTTATTTAATTTATTGTATTTGCATTTACAACCTTGTGTTCCCAAGTAATTTTGAACCTCTTTTCTACATTATTTTATTTATCCAAAAATAGCATGATGTTCTTCCAATAATTCTCTACATTTTGACATATTATGGTCATTTTTGTGATTGATGGTTAATTAATAATTAATTATTTTGTGGAAATTTGCATATTTTGCCCATTCCTTGCTCTGAAATTCATAATTGATTAATCATTGTTCTAAAAATCCCCTAAAAATCATATATTGTAGAGTTAATTGTGCTTGACATTGTGACCAAAAAGAATTTCATTTGCACTCATAATTTGCCCTGTAAAAATTATTTTGCATATTTCAATGTTTAATTTTTAATAGGTATTAGATCTCACATTTTCGAGTTTTAGGATTTTTCTGAGATCAACCACCTAGTGAAAGATCTTAGATAATTTTGATCCGCAAAAATAAGTAGATTCAATATTTATTATAATTAAATATCGAAATTCATTTTGTTTGCATTTAAAAATCTATAAAAAAATTCATATTGCATCCAAAAATTCCCAAAAAATTATAGCTTCATTTCATCATAATTTACATTGTGGCCAAGTTTCATATTTTTCGGACATCGTTTGAACGTACTTTACATTTTAGTCCCTAAATTAGACCGAAATTGCATCTTGCATCCCTTATTTGCATTAAAAGTTCTAAAAAAAGACCGCCTTGAAAACCGTGCATGAATTTTGATAGATACAACTCCAAGTTGTTCCTTTGCCTCCTTGTGATCGACCTTGGGACTTGTCCAAGTAAAATAAACATAAAACCACTTGATTAAAATTTAATAAATATTTGTGGTTATTTCTTGACCGATTCCGATCACCGCCTACAACGAACGACATTCCATTCTTTAAACACGAAAGATAAAAACAACTTTTTAAAGCCACGATTTTCAGACTCGTCAACGACCCCGTCCCACTTCACCCTCTGATGAAGCCACATTTCATCATCTTTATTCTATCATTTTGTCATCAAAAACCCTAGCAAATGCGTGTAAATACCCTTAATTCCCGCATCTTAGCATCCATGCTTGTGTATGTAAATAGTGTATAAAATACTGTAATTAAAGCCAAAATTATAGAATAAATAAAAGAAAATAAAAAGAATAAAATATTGTAAATATTTTATGAACCAAAACCCCGAGACCTAGGCATCTCGATGAATAGGTCGACCAGGAATGAAGTAGGGGGAGCTAAGGGTCAAAATACGATAAAAACCCCTTTGATTTAATTAATTCTTTATTCATTTTGGGACCTATTTTTGGTTCCACTTTTTATACCTCAAATAAATAAACTTTGTACATGAAAGTTGTAGATAATTAAATAAATAAAAATACAAAATTGACTTCACTGAAAAATACTGTACAGATAAAACGTTATGGTCTGAATAAGATTCCAAAACTCTAACTTCCCAGACCCATATCTTGCAAATAAAAACTCGAAATTACCAAACTCACCTTTAATTGTATATAGCATAAAATAATCTACTTAATGGAGGCGGTTTCGTATTGTTCGGAGTTACGGTTTGAAAGTTGAGTTTTGGACCCCTATTGTATACTTGTACCGATTAAAATATTCAATTTATTATTTATTCATTATTTTTATACTTTTATATTTTTATAATTTCGTAAATAGTATTTATAATATATTTGCACATTAAAAACATGAATAAAATACAAAAGAAATACAACATAACATACTTGTATATAAAAGACATAGGTAAAATACCTATATACCTACCTGTAAAATTCATAGGTCTATTTTATTTAGTGTATAAAAATCTTCAGAAAAATAAAATAAAAATATATTCAAGTGTATAAAAATTATTATAAATCTATAAAATAATAAATTAAAATAAATAAATTAAAATCACAAAACAAAAAATAAATTAATAAAATATATAGGTAATATACCTATATAGGCTATAAAAAACTTGTAAAAATATACCTCATAAAATAATTAAAAATCATAATAAAATAATTTATAAAATAATAAACATTTTTTATTTAATAACCTAAATAAAATAATAACATTTACTATTTTTAAAATGAAATTTTAAGGGATTTTTCCTGGTTGGTCCATGTGGACGAACCAGGTTGGTCTGACAGTTGACCCCGGTCAACTGTTTGACCTACTCCCTTAGGCTGTGTCAGAACGTGCGTTTTGACCATTTTCTCCCTTTTTTCGAGGCGTATCCATGCATATTTTCATGATTCATCCTTAATGACTTTTCAAGCCCTATATCCCATGATACACGCCCAGGGCTTGTTTAGGTCTTTGGAGCATCGAAGCACCCGCCATCGCCTCGTTCTTCTCGCCCGTCGTCCATCTATTCAAAATACCCCCAGTCTCCACCTTCCTCTTTGAACCGCGTTTTGGGCTCCTCAGACCTCCGGGAGCGTGAGGGTTGAGACTCCCCATACCCCTATATCCCATGATACACGCCCAGGTTAGCCGCGCGCGTTCCACCATCTCCGGCGGCCGCGCCGCCGTGAGGTTGACCTCTGGTTTCAAGCCATCGAGGTACTGTTTGTTATTGATTTTTTATGCGTTTTTAGCCTCGCAGTAGCTGTAGGATCTCTCCTCCATTTTTCGTTTCGCCTCCTATCCATCGAACCACCAGATCGTCGCCTCGCCGGAGTTAGCTCCGGCTGACCACCACTCCTTGCTGTTTCCGCACACTTTCATCATATGGAGGTGCGCGACAACTTACCCGCGCTCCTCATCACCATTTTTGCAGGTACAAGCACAACAGAAGAGCCGAGGGCTCATTTTGTCTTCTCGCCGGAGGTATCTAGGGCCGCCAAGCTCCGCCGCCTCTTGGAGGGAGCTCCGACCATCCCCAGAGTGTTTTGGAGTCACCGGCGTGTAGAGAGTACCTTCAGCAGTCGTCAGAGCCCTGCTGCAGCGAGGGAGGAGGCCGGACCACCGCCTGATCACCGATTGAAGTCCATCTTCGGTCGTGTTCTTCCCTGTTCTTGCAGGGGGGGTCCACGGCCATTGGATCGGGCTTTAATCCCAGAAGCTCCAGCCACCGTCCGTTCCCTTGCTCCACAGCCGTCGATCCCCTTCAAGATCTTCTAATCGTAGCCATCCAAACCGAAGGGGCATCGCGTCTTCCTGGCTTGACACGTGGACAAGTGAAGCCGATCTGACCGTCCGCCAGCGCCCTTAGCATTGGGTATTTTGCGCATTACACCCTTGGCCTTTTTGTCTTATATTAAATACCAAAGATTTCATCTTCTGTTAAAAAACTATTATGCATTTTGCGTTTAGCCCCTTGGGGTTTTGAGATCTTTCTATTTGCCCCCTACCAGGTCACGTGCGTCTATGTACGTGATTGGGTGTTTTTGCAGGAGACCCCCGAGCATTTTGCCTATTTGTTTTCAGTTCCAAAACAATCAGATGTAGTATAAACTTTCTGGACATTTTGCACTATAGCCCCCTGTCTTTGTGAATATTACATTTCACCCTCCCCAGGCGCGTGCGTCGCACGTGCGTGGGCGGGTATTTTGCGCGAAAGGGCCTGCACCTTTAGCTATTTTCATGTGGTCCAGATAATTTTGTATTCAATATTATATTTTGTGGGAATTTTACGTAAAGGCCCCTAATTTCTCTGCTATTTCGAAATCTACCCTTGGCCTGCAAGTATTTTTTTGTTGTTTTCTCTAATTATTGCTTGCATCTCTAAACACCTAAAAATTCTACAAAAATTGTATTGAGCTCCTGTTGCATTGCACATTCACGCCATATTTTTACATTGCATTTTGATTGTATTTTAATATTTATTGAAAATCTAAAACATGCATTTTAGCTACTGTTTGCATTAGAAAATACCAAAAAAATATTAAAACACCTTGAAAAATTCCAAAAAATTACTTAAGATCTATTTTAGTATATTCTAGTGTCAATCCAAAAATCATTAAAAATTTCAAAAAAACCTTAAAAATGAGAAAACACCTAAAAACTTCAAAAAAATATAAAAAATTCTAGAAAACCCTAAAAATATAAACTCAGTTTCTGTAGTTTCTCTATTTTATTCTCTTTTATTTAAAATTAATTTGGGAAAATTTTGTTACTGTTTGCTATTTTCCATTCCCATTTTAATTTCGGCCAGCCTTGTATTCACTGTTTTCTAGTATTTTGATATTTAAAAATACCAAAAATATTCTGAAAAATCTCCAAAAATTACAAAAACAGTAGAAAAATATAAAAAGACCAAAAATATTTTATTTCCCAATTCTTGAGCATTTTCCCTATTTTTATAAGTACCTTTTCCCCTCTTTTCTTATATTGTTTATATATCCTATTTATAAAAACAAAAAAATAAAATATAAAAAGAAAATATAAAATCATAAAATTCAAATATCAAAAATACAAAAATATAAAATTAAAAATAAAAAAATAAAAAAAATTAAAAACCCAAAAAAATTTGCGTGCTTGTAGACACTTATTCACAATCACATTTTTGACATATTTCTTGATCTATCCTGCCTTGCTCCCTAAGTTTGACACTCTACATACTTACACACTATACACCTTGTTGTAGAGTTAAAAATAAATTTGACTCCACATTTATTTGTCATTGCTTGATTTATTATTGTGGGTTCATTGTTGATTAATTAGGGATTTTTGAGCGGTAAACACACCGACTGCGGTTTCGTCTTGTGAAACCTTACGACCCTTGATTTCCCTAGTTATCAAATGGTGCCGTTGCCGGGGAGCAACAACGTATAGTTTGGCTTTTTGCTTTGTGTTTGTGATTATTTGTCTATATTCTTGCTTTGTTCATTTGCTCATTTATTTGATATCATTGCTCGACTTGTCTAATCACTCTTCCTTGTTGGACTTTGTGCGAGGAACCACGGATCGAGGGAGGCGCTCCACCTTAGGCACCTGTGCACCCACGTGAAGGTGGTAGGAGACTTCTGACCTAGCATCAAAGGAGGCAGGGAGGACTTGAGAAGACAATCATCTTTTTGAGCATTTTTGTGTAACATTTATTTTTGTAATTTAAGTGAGAGAGAGACTCTATATTTGTAATAATACAAGTACTTGGATTCTTGGACATTCGGACCCAATTTCCAAGTGATTGTTCACTTGGGGGCTCAATGCGGCTTTTACGGTTTTCATCGCATTTTTTCCTTTTGTTTTCCGATTTTGTTTTCTTTATTTTGTGTGATTGAGCCCTTAGTTTAGGAGTTGCTTGCGATAGATTAAGGCCAAACACCTAATATATTTGCATGTACCTATAGACTCGTTTGGACTTAGCCAAATTTAAACAGTCGCCTCATCATCTTCAAGCCTACGTGCCGCGAGCCCACCCTGTCAAGCGCTACTCCTGAACTCGATGTGTCGAGAAGAGGAGGGGTGAGCCTAGACTGGACTCTTGGATTGAGGATCGATGACCGACTTGTGGTTCTTCACGATAATAGCAATTTCTGAAACTTAGGGTGATTTCATCGGCCTTGCATTTACATATAGATAGGTTTCAATTTTGCTGAGCATCTTTGCATGTAGAGTGATGGAGGCAAGGTGAGCATTTCTCTTTAGCATACATCATCGTTTTACCGCTTGCATTGCTTTTCCGCCTCTCTACCTCTGTTTTTGATCATCTAGGTGCTAAGTAAAATTGACTCCTCGTTAGGCTCGTGCATTTCTTATTAAAAATCTAAAAAAAGTGATAATCAATAAAATTGGGATTGCTGATATTACTTGACCCTATAAAAAAGATCAAAAAGAAAAACATTATCTTGGGGCAAGTAATCCCCTCATTGTCTTCACTTTTACTTGCTCGCGCACACACTAAGGATAGTGCCCAAATCCCATTTCAGCCCCTAAGTGTTTGTGCAACTGTTTGACTTCTCACCTAACTCTAAAACAGACAAGATAAAAAGACCATTTTTTCGGTCTCTACCGAGTTGAGTAGGTGAATTGAGGGTTTGCTTTGTGAGTCTGCTTGTGATTGCTTGTGTGTATTCCAGATCATCTCTACGCATTTGCGCCTTTTTCCACACCTCTCTTGACTTGACCTTCGTGCTCTCCCGATCATTCTCCTCTTGTTTCGAGATGGCCGACTGGAGCGGTTTTTATCCGGACTTTGCGGATCCTTCGTTCACTCCAGCCGGTCCACCTCCTTTTTTCCAGGAGGACTTTGCTCCTGACTTTTGTACGTATCCGCCTTAGCCACAGTATCACGACTCGGATTTCTACCCACCTCCACCTTCACATCCACCTGAGTCTGACCTGTTGGAGTCACCTCCCTCGATCTCTATAAGTGATATCTTGAACCGAATGACAAAGCGCATTGATTTGATGAATGATAATCTTGCTATTTTGAGAAAAAACCAGATTAATGCTCCTTTCATCGATGATACGGATTTACTTGTGGGAGATCATGGGAGCTTGCAATCGCCCAAAAAACAAAAAAATGGGAAAAATTTAAAAATCCAAAAAGAGTTCGGGAGACCTTTGGTTGATTCAGACCGTGTGAAGAGTGTCCATCTGCCAGACTTTTTGACCACACATCCATTCACACACTGTCCCACCTCTGACCCCGAGGATGCCGCTGTACAGACTGCTCTTGGCTTGCCTCATGTATATGCTGATTCCGACTCCCTCCCTTGTATGGAGGAAGTCCAAAAATTCAAAAAAATGTTGACTGAACCCAAAGTGGTGGCCACTATTCATGAGATCATCCGTGCCCCACTTCAGCAAGCCATGACCCATTTATTTGCTCCTCTTCTCAAGAAGAGAAAGCGGAGGAGCAGATCTGAGCGTCACATTCTGACCATGGCCACTGCCCGCGCCATCACACACCGTCCCATTCCTATAAAGAAGAACACAGCTATACCATTCATCACCTGCACCATCTCTGACCATACTTGTGATCACACTCTCCTAGACGGCGGTGCGTCTATTAGCATATTACCCTTCTCGTTGTAGGACCTCTAAAGAAAACCAGGATGATCGTTCAGTTTGCTGATGGATCTATCAAGAGGCCGAAGGGTATCCTTGAAAATGCCTTCATTTCTATTCAGGGCACGCGCCACCATGTTGATTTTGTCGTGTTGCCCGTGGAGACCTCCACAGAGGAGCCATCTCCAATCATCTTGGGACGACCATTCCTTGCCTCTGCGAGGGTCGTTATTGAATATGGATCAGGAGAGGTTTGCTTCCGTCCTATTGACAAGAGCGAAGTGTTGGTCACCGCACCCACAGTTGACCAGAGACCTGCACCTGATGCACCTTCACCGATTCTAGCTGATTCCAAGGCCTATGACCAATCTAATGATTTTAAAGATGTTTTCTTAGCGAAACCTAATGAGACCCGACAAATCCCCTGAAAGGGGAGGAAATCGGAAAGCATAGACCTCGCAGTTCCTCCTTCTGGTGTGTGGCGATGTGTTGATGAATTCCAAAGTATTTACGTAATTGATCCCATTGAGCGGAGGGCAGATACCAAGACTAGACAGGATGGACCTAGTTTGACTACTTCCACTGATAAGTCCGTTCCTGGTCGCTCCAAAGTGATGATGATTGAGGCCGGTTATGATGCTGGTCATTATTTTGATAGATTTAGGCCTCTTGTTGAAGACAATGATTCAGGTGAGACTCTTGAGGACGAACAGAGTTTGTATACTTCCACTGATGATTTCGTTCCTTTTGATTTTGACCTGGACGATCCCTCGCAGGACGACTCTGATTACACTTCTTCCGATGAAGATGAGTTTGTCCTATTCCACTTTGATATCAGTGAGACACCCAAGGCTAGACCTGACCGTACTTCTTCCACTCACCTGTCTGCGCCTTCACACCATAGGACCACCAAGGGCGAACCTAGCCATACTACTTCCATTGACCAGTTCGTCCCTTTTCGATTTGATTCCACTGAGGGCCTTTACCCTGTCGACCCTGATCGGCTTCCATCCACTGTGGACCCCGATGTCGACTTGCACCACACTAGATCTATCCCTCAGCGGTCTCGCAAGAAGGTCTGCTTTCTACCTTCTTGATCATATGTATATCCATCTCTGTTGTATATTCTTTTGTGTGTACCTCGATTCTCTCTTTCGTATTGCTCGTCCACACATTCTCGTGTTTGCCTTACTTAGGACGTACTTTGTCCTAAGTATAGGGGGGTGGACGAGCCGAGTGTTCATTCGTCGTTCTGTTTTATCACTCCTGTTGTTGCCTATACTTAGGGCTTCTTTTACCCTAAGTATAGAGGGAGCGATGCGTACATTTTTCTCTATCTTATTCCATCTGTTGATATCTTTTTCATCTTTTCTTCTTTTCTTCTTTTCCTCTTTTATCTCCTGTATCTATCAAAAAGGTGTCGCCCCTTTTTGTCACTCTTCTATACTTAGGACGTACTTTATCCTAAGTATAGGGGGGTGTGCACCCCGAGTTGTTCTATTCTTTGATCCTCTCCATTGTCTCCTCTTCTTGTCTATACTAAGGGATATCTTACCCCAAGTATAGGGAGAGACAATCTGAGTACGATCTATTCATTCCCACCCTTGACCCTCCCTGCGTTGTGTACAGTCTGCTATACTTAGGATTAATTGATCCTAAGTATAGGGGGGACGGTCAACTTCTCATTCGTTTGTTCATTCATTCCTTTATTTATTCTTTAGTCTTGCCTATACTTAGTACGAGTTATGTCTTCTCTTTTCTCTCCGATCTATGAGGACATAGCTCAAGCTAAGTATAGTGGGGTCGTATATACTACGTATATACTTTAGCCATAACTCGTACTTTCGTATTTTTCCTAATAATATGGCTAATAATCCTTTAAAATTCATTAAAAACCTTAATAAAAAGATGTGATTATTCCTCAAATTCTTTTTGTATATACTAATTAATAAATCAGGTGAAAATGTTTTTTGCAAAATGTTTGAAAAATAGTTTGAAAACCGTTGTGAAAAATCCTTTGGAAACTTTTTTGAAAACGTTTTGTTACATGTTTTCAACCTTTGTAAAAATGTGTGGTTTGTAAAAAATCTATCTTCTTTGTGTGAAATAAAATGTTTGAAAAATGATTTGCAAATGGTTTGAAAAATGGTTGCAAAAATATGTGAAAAATCTATATATATACTGTTTAGAAAACCTTTGCAAAATGATGTTCAAATGTGTGTACATGTTTGTAAAATTGTTTGTGAAAATTATTTTGGACTATAGTTTTCCAAAAACTGTTTGAAAAACCTGTGTCAAATAAATTTGAGGAATACATACATCTCACCAAAAAATCATTATATAAAATTGACCACTTACCCTTGTAAATTCTTAAAATCCACTTCTTGTATATATAAGAAGCACTCCCGTATAAATATTTTTAACCTAGTTTTTAGCCAAAATCTTTTTGTTTTCAAAAATCCCAAAAACATTTGCAAAAATAAAATCCAAAAACATTTGAAAAACTTTTTGAAAAATCTAAAAATACATATGCATCATCATCATCTTTTCAAAAACCCATAAAAAGTTCAAAATCTTTGAAAATTGCATCACAAAATTATTTTCTGCATAACATTTGCATGGCATTCGCATTTTTCGGATTGAGTTTGATAGTTGAACGAGTCTAAGTAAAATCCGAAGATTGGAGCTTGGTTGGACCTTAAATCTACCTAATTAACAGGAACCTTATAGGAACTGGAATTGAGGTACTTCAGGTCTAGTTGACTTAATTCTTTGAGAATCACGAGACTTGGTCAATGGATTCTTGACTGCCTAAGTAGAGTATTTCGGAGCACACGCACGACTCTTGTTGATAATGACCTAACTTGGACACCTGCACCTTTCACATGGCTCAACTCAGTTGGAGTGGTGAGGGGGTTGGATTTGCCGGTATGAGACGCACACAGGTGGAAACATTTGTCCTCCTTTAGGGAGGGAAGTGCGCCCCAACCCGTCCAGTAATGATGAGTTTCGAGGATTGGAGATCGTGGGTTGCAATAAAGCTTCAAAAGAGGGATAGTCTACTGGCTCAAGAGGAAAAACTCCCTATGTAAATGCTGCTGTATAGTATTCAAAAAAATGCAAAAGCAAAAAACTCCAAAAAAGTGGACAGACCTGTATAAAAATAAAATGCCTGCCGGAGTGTACATATGTTGTAAAGTCAAATAAGCAAGCTTGTGCTTCAAAGTCAAAACATGTGAGCCTGCAGTTGGATGACTTGACTACACTGGTCTTGCATCCTAGGATAGGTAGCTACACTGGCTACCGTCCATTCTTCTCTTCACCACCTTCTCTTGAGTTGGTTGCCACTTGAACTTAGAAGGGAATACCCTTCTCCTTGAGGAACGAGTTGTTGGATTGGGGAATCATTGGGTTGTCATATTGGAGAAGTCAGTCTCTTTGTCATTTCAGTTGGGGAGAGCCACCATTACTTACACTGTACGAGTCAGATTCATAGTCGTAAGGGTTTGCATATGAGTTGAAGTACTTCTGACCTGGCTATTGAGGAGACTTGAGCAGAGTTTTAGGATTCTCAGGGACTGTTGGATTTCAAATCCGGTTCTCATTAAGGTTCTGACTGCAGTAAAATTCCAAAGGTCCGACTTAAGCTCCAAACTTTGATTTTATGAAGTCAAGTTTGATAATTAAACTTAATCCATCTTCTTCTTTTTCTTGTCTTTCTTTTTCTTTCTGCACTTATTGCATAAGTGTTTGCTAGGGACTAGCAAAGGTAAAGTATAGGGGGATGATGAAGCCACATTTCATCATCTTTATTCTATCATTTTGGCATCAAAAACCCTAGCAAATGCGTGTAAATACCCTTAATTCCCGCATCTTAGCATCCATGCATGTGTATGTAAATAGTGTATAAAATACTGTAATTAACGACAAATTATAGAATAAATAAAAGAAAAGAAAAATAATAAAATATTGTAAATATTTTATGACCCAAAACTCCGAGACCTAGGTATCTCGATGAATAGGTCGACCAGGAATAAAGTAGGGGGAGATTAGGGTCAAAATACGATAAAAACCCCTTTGATTTAATTTATTCTTTATTCATTTTGGGACCTATTTTTGGTTCCACTTTTTATACCTCAAATAAATAAACTTTGTACATGAAAGTTGTAGATAATTAAATAAATAAAAATACAAAATTGATTTCACTGAAAAATAATATATAGATAAAAAGTTATGGTCTGAATAAGATGCCAAAACTCCAACTTCCCAGACCCGTATCTTGCAAATAAAAACTCGAAATGTACCAAACTCACCTTTAATTGTATATATAATAAAATAATCTATTTAATGGATGTGGTTTTGTATTTTTCGGAATTACGGTTTGAAAGTTGAGTTTTGGACCCCTATTGTATACTTGTGCAGATTAAAATATTCATTTTATTATTTATTCATTATTTTTATACTTTTATATTTTTATAATTTCATAAATAGTATTTATAATATATTTGTACATTAAAAACAAGAATAAAATACAAAAGAAATACAACATAACAATACTTGTATATAAAAGACATAGGTAAAATACCTATATACCTACCTGTATAATTCATAGGTCTATTTTATTAAGTGTATAAAACTCTTCAGAAAAATAAAATAAAAATATATTCAAGTGTGTAAAAGTATTTTATAAATTTATAAAATAATAAATAAAAATAAATAAATTAAAATCACAAAAAAATAAATTAATAAAATATATAGGTAATATACCTATATAGGCTATAAAAAGCAACTTGTAAAAATATACCTCATAAAAATAATTAAAAATCATAATAAAATAACTTATAGAATAATAAACATTTTTTATTTAATAACCTAAATAAAATAATAACATTTACTATTTTAAAATGAATTTTTAAGGGATTTTTCCTGGTTGGTCCACATGGACCAACCAGGTTGGTCTGACAGTTGACCCCGGTCAACTGTCTGACCTACTCCCTTAGGCTGTGTCAGAACGTGCATTTTGACCATTTTCTCCCTTTTTTCGAGGCATATCCATGCATATTTTCATGATTCATCCTTAATGACTTTTAAAGCCCTATATCCCATGATACACGCATAGGGCTTGTTTAGGTCTTTGGAGCATCGAAGCACCCGCCATCGCCTCGTTCTTCTCGCCCGTCGTCCATCTATTCAAAATACCCCCAGTCACCCACTTCCTTTTTGAACCGTGTTTTGGGCTCCTCAGACCTCCGGGAGCGTGAGGGTTGAGACTCCGGTGACATGGGAGGCTCCCCATACCCCCGTCGAGGTGCGGCGAGGTTAGCCGCACGCGTTCCACCATCTCCGGCGGCCGCGCCGTCGTGAGGTCGACCTCTGGTTTCAAACCATCGAGGTACTGTTTGTTATTGATTTTTTATGCATTTTTAGCCTCACAGTAGCTGTAGGATCTCTCCTCCATTTTTCGTTTCGCCTCCTATCCATCGAACCACCTGATCGCCACCTCGCCGGAGTTAGCTCCGGCTGACCACCAATCCTTGCTGTTTCTGCACTCTTTCGCCACCTGGAGGTGCATGACAACTTTCCCGTGCTCCTCATCACCATTTTTGTAGGTACAAGCACAACAGAAGAGCCGAGGGCTCATTTTGTCTTCTCGCCAGAGGTGTCTGGGGCCGCCAAGCTCCGCCGCCTCTTGGAGGGAGCTCCGACCATCCCCAGAGCGTTTTGGAGCCACCGACGTGTAGAGAGTACCTTCAGCAGTCGTCGGAGCCCTGCTGCAGCGAGGGAGGAGGCCGGACCACCGCCTGATCGCCGATTGAAGTCCATCTTTGGTCGTGTTGTTCCCTGTTCTTACAGGGGGGTCCACGGCCGTTGGATCGGGCTTTAATCCCAGAAGCTCCAGCCACCGTCCGTTCCCTTGCTCCACAGCCATCGATCCCCTTCAAGATCTTATAATCGTAGCCATCCAAGCCGAAGGGGCATCACGTCTTCCTGGCTTGACCCGTGGACAAGTGAAGCCGATCTGACCGTCCGCCAGCACCCTTAGCCTTGGGTATTTTGCGCAATACACCCTTGGCCTTTTTGTCTTTTATATTAAATACCAAATCTTTCATCTGTTGTTAAAAAACTGTTGTGCATTTTGCATTTAGCCCCTTGGGGTTTTGAGATCTTTCTATTTGCCCCTACCAGGTCACGCGCGTCTTTGCACGTGACTGGGTGTTTTTGCAGGCGACCCCCGTGCGTTTTGCCTATTTGTTTTTAGTTCCAAAACATTCAAATGTAGTATAAACCTTCTGGACATTTTCACTATAGCCCCCTATCTTTGTGAATATTACATTTCAGCCCTCCCCAGGCGCGTGCGTAGCACGTGCGTGGGTGGGTATTTTGCGCAGAAGGGCCTGTGCCTTTAGCTATTTCCATGTGGTCTAGATAATTTTGTATTCATATTATATTTTGTATTCAGTACCCTGGCAAATGCATGTAAATACCTTTAACTCCAGCATCTTAGCATCCATGCATGTGTACGTAAATAGTGTATAAAATACAGTTTTTAAAGACAAAATTATAGAATAAATAAAAGAAAAGAAAAAGAATAAAATATTGTAAATATTTTATGACCCAAAACCCCGAGACCTAGGCATCTTCAGGATTAGGTCGACAAGGAATAAAGTAGGGGGAGATAAGGGTCAAAATACCATAAAAATACCTTTTATTTTTACTCATTCTTTGTTCATTTTGGGACCTATTTTTGGTTCCACTTTTTATACTTCAAATAAAGAAACTTTGTCATGAAAGTTGTAGATAATTAAATAAAGAAAAATACAAAATTGATTTCACTCAAAAATAATGTACAGATAAAAAGTTACGGTCTGAATAAGATTCCAAAACTCAAACTTCCCAGACCTGTATCTCACAAATAAAAACTCCGAATGTGTCAAACTCACCTTTAATTGTATATAATTTTAAATAATATATTTAATGGCGGTGGTTTCGCATTTGGCGGAGCTACGATTTGAAAGTTGAGTTCTGGACCCCTATTGTATACTTGTACATATTAAAATATTCAGTTTATTATTTTTCATTATTTTTACCATTTTATATTTTTATAATTTTGTAAATATTACTTAGAATATATTTGTACATTAAAACAATAATAAAATACAAAAGAAATACAAAATAAAAATACCTGTATATTACACATAGGTATAGGACCTATAAACAAACCTATATTATTTATACTTCTAATTTATTAAATATCCAAAACACTTCAGAAAAATAAAATAAAAATATATTTAAGTATGTAAAAATATTTTAGAAATTTGTAAAATAATAAACAAAAATAATAAAATTAACTTCATAAAATAAAAATAAAATAATAAATTTATAGATAATATACCTATAAAGGCTATATAAGGTAACTTATAAAATTATACCTCATAAAAAAAATTAAAAATCATAATAAAATACCTTATAAAATAATAAACACTTTTTATTAAATAACCAAAAATTAAATAAATCGCTTACTATTTTAAATTCATTTTTTAAATCGTTTTCAGGAGGTTTTTCCTGGTTGGTCCACGTGGACCAACCAGGTGGTCTGGATCGTTGACCAAGGTCAACAGTCTGACCTTCCTCCTGGGCGCCTATCAGACCTTGGTTTTCGCCAATGTTTGACGATTTTTCGAGCCCGCGTCTTGCATCATTTCATGTCGCACTCTTCACAACTTTTGCTCCTTGTAGAATGGGCATACTCGCCCGATGATTGTCTCGAGGATTGGAACGTTGCATTGCCTGATACCCCTCGATCTTTGAGGCCCATCCGTCAACCCTACAAGAACCACCCTTCATCCATTTTCAAAAATTTTAGCCCCATTTTGTCCCAACTTTCTCCCTCTTTCGTGTGCTCTTGCGACCTAGAGGTGACTGCTCCAGATTCAGCTGACCATGGAGGAGTTTTCGTCGTGGATTGGGCGGGTTCCAGCCACCTCCGGCCACCCCACCATCGAGGTATTTTCAACCTCTGGTTCAGACCTTCGAGGTGCTTGTTTCCCTATTTTTCTTTGCTACTTTTATTCACCATAGTCGTAGGAACACATAGCCATCTTCATCATCGATTTTCATCGATCAAGTCGCATCATCGAGACCCTCGCCGGAGCACACCTCCGGCGAGCATCCTTCTCACCGCTCTCCGCCGAATTTCGACCATTGGTGGGTTGCGACAATTTGCCTGCGACCGCCTTTAACTCTCTCTTGCAGGTCAGGAACGTACGAAGCCACTGGGGGTCATTTTCCCATTCGCCGGAGGTATCTGGAAGGGCAGAGCTCTGCCGCCCTCGTGCCCGCACTGCAAAGCGACTCCGACGCTTTTGAGAACTCCAGGACTTGGAGCAAACCCGCAGGAAGCGCATAAGCCCATTTTGGAGCTTCACACGCTGCGGAGGAGGTGTCTGGAGGCTGGGGAAGTTCTCCTACCGCGGTGTTCCTCCCCGTTCATCGTCGTCACCCTTCTGTCGTCCGATCAAGGGCGTTCTTTCAGCCGCACAGCAGCCGTAGGATCCCCTGCAGTCCACGCCGTTCGATCAATCAGGGTTCTTCTAATCCGGGTCGTTGGAGCGAACCGGTATCGAGCGTCCTCGACGTGACACGTGTCCAAGCTATATCTTTCAGCCGTTGGATCAGCTTGGCGAGGGTATTTTGTAGTTCCCAACCTCGCTCAATTTTGTATTTAAATTTTAAAACTCAAACTTTCATCTGCCGCTTTAATATTTTGTAATATTTATATTTAGGCCCCTAAACGTCCCTTAATTGCATTTAGGTCCCTCGCCACGTCACCTCACGTGCTTGTGCGCGTGAGGTGCGGGCATTTTGCAGGGGGACCCCTGGTTGTTTTGTTATTTAGTTTTACTCCATAAACATTTGCTTGTAGTGTAAAATTTCGGGATATGTTGCAACTAAGCCCCCCCCGTAGTTTTTGATAATTGTGTGTAGGTCCTTCCCAAGCACGCGAGCTCTCGCACGTGGTTTGGGATTTTTGTACTTATACCTCTCCGGGTTTGGGTATTTGCAACTAGTCCAGAAACTTCATTAATTAGTTATATATTTTGCGTAAAAATTATACTTTGGCCCTTGGATTTGCTTATTTGCACTTATGCCCTTGCTAGTAGTGTAGTTTTTTGATGTTGTATCTTTTTATTTTTGTATTGCATTTTCATTGCATTTTTATAATTATTAAAAATCAAAAACATGCATTTCAACATTATTCGCATTAGAAAATCCATAAAAATTATAAAAATGTTTTGAAAAATCCAAAAAAATGTATTCGGTATGTTTTATCATCTTTTAGTGTCAGTCCAAAAATCATTAAAAATTTCAAAACAAAAGCCCAAAAAAATTAGAAAACCCCTAAAAAATTCATAAAAATCTAAAAAATTCTAGAAAAATCCTAAAAATACAGACTCAATTTCTGTAGTTTACTTAGTTTATTTCCTTTATTTTAAAATTAATTTGAGGAATTTTGGATATTGTTTGCTAATTTTTGTCCTCATTTAATTTCGACCAGTAGGTTAGTTCACTGTTTACTTGTATTTTCACTTTTAAAAATACCAAAAATATTTAGAAAAATCTCCAAAAATCACAAAAACATCATAAAAATATAAAAAGACCAAAAACAATTTATTTCCTGATTTTTGAGCATTTTTCCTTATTTTTATAAATACTTAATCTTCTCTTGTCTTATATTGTGTGTATATATATATATATTCTATTATAAAAAATATAAAATATAAAATATAAAAAGAAAATACAAAATCAGTAAATTTAAAATCAAAATAGAAAAATATAAAATCAAAAAATAAATAAAAAAATATATAAAATTAAAAACCCACAAAAAAATTTGCATCTTTGTAGACACTTAATCACATCACACTCTTCACACTTGCTTGATCTATCCTGTGTGCTCCTTGTGTTCGACACACTACACGTACTTGCACTATATACATTTTGTGTAGAGTTAATAATAAATTTTGACTCCACTTTTGCTTGTCATTGTTTGATTTGATTGTGGGTTAATTGTTCATTAATTACGGTTTCTTGCGGGTCGCCACAGTGACATTATAGTCTTGCCTTGTGTGGACTATTTAGACCTGCGACAAACCGTGGTTATTAAATGGCACTGTTGCCGGGGAGAAACAACGTTTAGATCATTATTTTGTGATTGTGATTATTTGCTTACATTATTGCTCATTTTATCTCTCCATTTTTGATATACATTGTTGAACTATCTGACCACCTTTCTTTCTTATCTTCTTGCGAGGGACCGCTGATCGAGGAGGATCGCCCAGGGGATCCTGTGCATCCTTGGGAGGTGGAGTTGGCTATTCTACCCTAGCCGGCAGGAGAGAGCAGGAAGATTTGAGAGATAGTTAGTTAGTTAGTAGTTTATTTTTGTGAGAGAGAGATTTGATTAATTTGTAATAATACAGGTACCTTGGACACTTGGACACTCGGGCCTAATTTCCCAAGTGATTGTTCACTTGGGGGGCTCACCGTGGTTTTTGTCGGCTTTCTACCGCTTGTCATTTTCCGGTTTTGTTTTCTGCCTTTTAATTTTTTGGAATGAGCCCTTAGTTTTTAGGCTTGCTTGATCGTGTAGTCTAAGGCCAAACACCTAATAACCTTTGCATGTACATATAGATTCGTAGTTTGGACTTAGATTTAATTAATTGTTAGGCACATAAGTTGAAACCACCGCGCCGGGAGGGGTCGTATACAGCGTGTGCAGGATCCATTGTGGTGGACACCGATCGGCCCCCGAGACCAGACACTTAGGTTTCACTTGTGTGTTTAGCTTTTGGTTCTTCACGCTAGCAATTGCCTGCTTAGGACGATTTTCGTGTTCATATCGGCATTTAGTATAGGTTTAAAAATTCCTGTTTTGCATCCTGCATGGAGAGAGCTGGGAGCACTGTAAGTCTTCTATCTTAGCATCCATCATTTAGGCATTAAGGTGAGATTTCCATCTTAGTACCACTTGCATTGGCTTTTCCGACTCTCTTCCCCTGTTTTTGGATCAAATAGGACTAAAAGAAAATACAAAAAATGTTAGGCGCTTGTATTGAATCTACTCAAAGCACGTGATAACACCAAAAAAATTAAAAAAAGAGACTGCTAAAGAAAACTTGACCTAAATAAAATTGGTTAATTGGAATCATTGCTTGGGGTGAGTAATACCTCACTTGTATTCAGGTTGCATGGGAAGGTCTCCTTCCAAGTGAGAGAGCGGCTTCGTAAGGATTAGAGCCCAAAATCCAGTCTGTGGCTGCCTTGTGTATTGCCTGGATTACCGAAGTATTGTCGCTTCTATCGTACGTGGACGAGTAGGGCTTGGTCACCATTGACGACTCTCTATTGTGTAGAGCATCGACCTTGTCCGAAGTATCGAGCCTAGGCCACGCCTTCACGGGGTTGTCTGTCTCATCGTCTTGCGTCCGAGTAGGTTCTTGCACGCTCACGGGTGATTCCGTTGCGAGCGAGATCCGAAGTATTGGTTTCGCCTATTGGCTTCCTTCCTCTATTTCTTTGGCTGAGTAGGGATCCAGGAAGGGTTACAAGGACCTTAAAAAGTGCAGACTACAGGTTACACAGGAGGAGGACAAGTACGGGATACTCTTCTGGCAGTACTCTCGCTCCTATAGGCGTAGCGCTCTAAGGACTCGTTCAAAGATAAGTGCCTGAATTCATCTAAAAACTACAAAGATAATAGCCGAACCCTTACGGCTTCACGTGTTGAGTTGGAGAACCCCTTGCATTGTGTTTGATTTATTAGTTAGATCTAGGTCAAGATCAAAAACACTGCACAATTGTGCACAATTTTGCCCCCTTCTTCTTCATTTCTCAACCTTGCTCCTATCAATAATCACGATGATTGGAAGGAGATCTCTTAGGCCGTCTTTGTTGGCACCGCTATCCATCACTCCTCCCTATTCATCTAGGATGGTTTCAGGGAGTCAAGACCTACTCTCCGAACCTGAGTTCACTTCCACCCTATTCCCCCTCGACCATCCTTCTTCCTCCATCAGTCCAGCAGTTTCAGAGTTTAGTGCAACACAGAGCTCAGATCATTTGACGGCACCTGAGATGGGTTCTTTTGCCTTTTTAGAGAACCCAGCCATGGCCGACAGAGGAGAACACCTAGATGAGCAGGAGCATCCTCCTTTCCTGTATGACCAAGCTGCCATCAACAATTCAGTTCTAGCCTCCCTGGAGACAATGCAGAGACAGATCAGAGACCAGGGAGCCTTCATGGGTGTGTAGGTGCGAGCTAATAGAGAAAACAGAGCTGCAGGTGGTGGAGGAGACATACTTGATGCAGAAAGAGGAGATCCTGACGCTGAGAGACCACCACAGACAATCATGAGGGAATTGCACAATCCCTCAGCATCCCTCACTCATCGATGGATCCGACTTCCTCCCGTTTACGGAGATTTCGAGCTTCGTCCCCACACTATTCAGCTACTGCCTAAATTCCATGGGCTGGCGACCGAAGAGCCACACCTCCATCTGCAGGAATTTGAGATGATCTGCAGCACAATCCATGACAGGATGGTGACTGAGGACACCATCAAGATGATAGCCTTCCCGTTCTCTTTAGTTGATAGAGCTGCTTATTGGCTGAAACATTTGGGAAAGTTTGCCGACACTTGGGCACAACTCTAGACCGCATACCTGAACAAGTATTATCATCTCGTTCTGACCAACGCAGTACGAGCCATGATCAGCAATTTCACAATGATCCCTAATGAACAATTCCATAAGGCCTGGGATTGATTCAGAGAGCTCATTGACCGGTGTCCACACCATGATATATCCAAGCCCAATATGGTTCAAAGTTTCTTCTGTGGGCTGACACCGGAGCTGCAGGGGCTTGTAAATGCCTCTTGTGGCGGGTCATATTTTTCCAAGCGTGAAGACGACGTCTGAGCCATCTATGAAGGAATGGCAGAAAACTCAACAGTTATGGCCCAAGCCCGAGTCTACACGCAGCAGAAGCCCCCCAAGGAGCAGAGTCATTTCAGAGGATTGCTCGCATCGATGCTGGTCCCCACACTCCGTCGGCAGCCGCAGCTCAAGCCAAATCCGCGTCAGCCGATATGGGCATAATTAGCAAAAAGTTGGACCGCCTCGAGATCCTCGAAAAGAAGCAGAGTTAGAGTCTTGCCCAGATGGAACTGATTACAAAGAATATGAGTGACCTAAAGACGCAGATTCTCTGCATTCAGGAGGCACAAACATATACTCAGCAACCTCCCAGGTCATGGGCCGATCCCAGCAGTAGCAGCTCAATCCAGCCTTCTGCCCCCTACCGCCAGGTCAACCACATCCAGGCAGAGCCGGTCCTGCAGCTACAGTATCACCTGTTGCAGCCACCATCTCAGGACATTCAGATGGTGGTCTATCAGCCAGATCAGCCACTGGCAGTTCTTCCTCCACCGTCCTTCGAGCAGGAGCCATTGATGGAAGTCAATGGGATATGGTACGACCGGTACCCACAGCCAGTCGGGATTCGTCGCGATCACCCCGGATTCCGTTGGACCACTAGTGGCACCTCTTCCCAGCAGCAACCTCCCGCTCCAGGACAACAGAACAACCAACAGCAGCAGCAGCCCCAGTATGCCCACCAGCAGTACCATCATGGTCCTCGTCCCGCCTATTAGGGACAACAGTGGCGGCAACGTCAGCAGCCCCACCAGTCATACCCCCAGCCTCGTGAGCACTTCTCCTCCCAACAGCAACCTCATTTCCAGCAAAAAACTACTTCTGGTTCTCAGGCACCTGCCTTCTAGAACCCAGCATTAGATGACCTCGCCCGATTACTTTCTGAACATCGAGCATCCATCCGTCAGGAAATGGATGAGTTCCGGCAGGAAATGAGAGATATCATCAAAGGCAAAGCCATCATACCTGCACAAATCGAACCTAATCTGAACAGTTAAAAAAGAAAATCTGAGCAGGTATAGTTTACAATGGATACTTCTCCTAGTGATTATTTGAGTGACATGTCTTCTTTGTATGATGCTGATTTTGTGACTACTAGGAGCGGTAGGATACCCGCCGGCGGTGCCTTATCTGAGCGACAACAACACGAAGAATCCGGAGCGCCAGATGAGCAGAGTAGCAGTGCTGATGCCGCTGATGATGTTGATGACGGTGGTGCTGAGGTCACTAAGGATGGAGATCCCGACGACGGTGCTAAGGCTGTCGAGAGACCAGATGCAGACGGTGGTGCTGATGCCACCATTTTTGATGATGTGCCAGAGCGCGGTGCTGATGCCGCGAAGTCAGATGCCGTTGGTGGTACTGAGGCCACCACTTCTACTTTTGTTGAGCTCCCCCATGTTGTGTTGCCACCTTTTGTATCTAAGGACTGTGGCAATAAAAAGAACAAAAAAATGAATAAAGGAAAAGTTGTTGTATCTACTTCGAGTCCATATGGTTGAATGATGATCAGTGTATGGATTCCATTCCCTCACAGGAACATGAGCCTATTCCTAGTCCTTCATCTGAGGAGGCCCCTTCCATCCCCTTCCCTGAAGCACTCCGCTTGGCGAAGGGGAATAAACGAGAAAATCCAAAAAAGACCCAACAAGTAGAGTTCAGCAACCAGCTGATTGATAGATCCCAGATCCAGCTGACTCTACAGGAAGCACTTGAGCACATCCCCATTTTCCGAAAGAGTTTGAAAGAGAAGACTAGAGTCTGCAGGAAGAGGAGGAACCACAAAGATCAGATCCATGTGCTCACCCATTCCACTTGTTGCACCATTCAGAACAAATTGCCAGCCAAGAGACCTGATGCAGGAGCTCCCTATGTCAGATGCAAGATTCAGGAGCAGCAGTTCGATCGTACTCTATTAGACAGCGGATCTTCGATCAACCTCCTTCCGGCAGCCTTACTCGACCGATTCGAGTTTGGTCCTCTTCTTTGGAGCAGGACGGTCCTTCAGTTTGCTGACAGGTCGATTAAGAGGCCGAAGGGGTTGTTAAGAGACGTGGTCGTTACCATTCAGAGCCTAAAATTCCCCGTGGACTTTGTTGTACTGGATATGGAGATCCCTGAGTCGGTAACAGATGCCCCTATCATACTTGGACGCCCATTCTTGGCCACGGCCAAGACGGTGACCGATCATGATAATGGGACGGTGTGCTTTCGCGTAGAAGGCGAGACCATACAAATAGAGATGATCGACGAGACCAGAGCGAGAGAATTAGCATGCTTAGAGTAGTCCAGTAATATCGAGGAGATGACAGAGGCCGAGCAAGACATCCACCAGGAGTGTGATTTTGTGTTGATAGATGATGAATCCATTTGGACAGATACCGTAGCACAGACCCTCGCCCTGCCTGCAGATTCACCTTATTTACAGTTGATGGCAGTTGAGAGCCTGGAGAGCACATCCCTGGACGAGGAGACCTTTGAAGCTGACAGTTCTGTGATGAGTGGTACAACAGAATTCCATTCATGTTCTTCTAGTTCTGATCCCTCAGATTCAGACATCGATTGGGATGATTTTGATGACTATTTGCCGTGTCTGATTCCTTCTGAGCTGACAGCCATGACGGAGTACGAGCCAGTACAGTTTATTGATGATCCAGCAGGGTTCCCTTCGTCAGATTTTCATGCACAGCGAGTGTTCTCTCATGCAGACCTGGTAGCCTTCACACAGACATACCAGAAGCCAGATCTGCCACCTCCCAGTTGTCCAGAGTTGAAACCCTTGCCACAGTCGCTGAAGTATAGATTCCTTGCGAGTACGCCAGATATGCACCCAGTCATTATCTCAACGGGTTTGACTGGAGAACAAGAATCTCGTCTGATGGAGGTTCTTGAAAGAAACCGCAAGGCGATAGGATGGAGTATAGCTGATCTCCAGGGGATTAGTCCGGCTCTGTGCTCCCACCACATCTATCTTGAGGAGGACGCTAGGCCTTTGCATGAGTTCCAGTGACGACTGAACCCGAATCTTCGAGATGTGGTCATGAAAGAAATATCAAGGTGGTGGAGCGCCGATTTTATCTACCCCATCTCCGACTCCAAGTGGGTTAGTCCATTACAAGTGGTGCCCAAGAAGACGGGTATCACTACAGTTGTGAGTGAGTCTGGAGAGGAGATAGCTACCCGGGTACTGATAAAACCAAAGTTCAAGGGGTCTAATTATCTCACATAAGGCGGAGACAACAGTGTCGCTGCGACGACCCTCAATGAATCCCGATTAAGATCAACAATGAACCCACAATAATAAATCAAGCAATGAAAACTGATGTGGAGTCAAATTTATTTTTAACTCTACATAAAAGATGTATAGGTGTAAGTATGTAGAGAGTTCAAATACAGGGAGCAAGGCAGGATAGATCAACAATTGATGCACAAAAATGTGATGTGATTAAGTGTCTACAAGATGCAATGCAAATGATTTTGTGGGTTTTTAGTTTTTAGATATATTTTTTTATTTCATTTTTAATTTTTAGTTTTTGTATTTTGATATTCTTTTTACTGATTTTGTATTTTCTTTTTATATTTTATATTTTTATATTTTCTTTTTCAATAATAGGCTATATATATACAAGGTAAGGAAAGAGGGGATAATGTATTTATAAAAATAGGCAAAATAGTCAAGAATCAGGAAATAAAATATTTTTGGTCTTTTTATAATTTTAAGATGTTTTTGTGATTTTTGGGGATTTTTCAAAAATGTTTTTGGTGTTTTCAAAAGTCAAAAATAGGGGAAAACAATGAATAAGCTACTCGCCGAAATTAAAATGGGAATGAAAAATATCAAACAATAACGAAATTTTCCCAAATTAATCTTAAAATAAAGACAATAAAGTAGAGGAACTATAAAACCTGAGTTTATATTTTTAGGATTTTTCTAGGATTTTTTAGATTTTTATTAATAATTTTAGGGTTTTCTAATTTTTAAGGTTTTTGTTTTGATTTTTTTAGTAATTTTTAGATTGACACTAAAATATGATAAGACAAGCAAATATAATTTTTTGTAATTTTTCAAAACGTTTTTATAATTTTTATGGATTTTCTAATGCAAACAGTAGCAAAAATGCATGTTTTGATTTTTAATAAATATGAAAATGCAAAAAATGCAATACAAAAATATGACGTGAATGAGCAAGTTGACAGGAACCTATGCTATTTTTTTGGGATTTTTTTGAGTTAAAATGATGCGTGAAATAGATAAGACAAGTACACAAAAATACTATGCCTAACAGGGGTATAAGTGCAAATAAGCAAACATCCAGGGGGTACTTTGCAATTTTTACACAAAATATAACACTGAATATTCAATTTAATGGATCAAATATAAAATACAAGACCCGCAAGGACACGCCTGCAAATAACCCACCAGGGCGCGTGACTGGCACGCGCTTGGGAGGGACCTGTATGCAATATCCAAAAGTCTGAGGGCCTTAATGCAAATATCCCCAAAAAGTTTACACTGATTATCAAAGTTTTAAGACCTAGACGAAATAGCAAGACCCGCGAGGGTGTCCGTGCAAAATGCGCCGCTCCTCACGTGAACTGGTCACGTGAGGTGACGTGGCTAGGACCTATTTGCAAATACTAAAAGTTCGGTGGCTTAGTTATAATTATTACAAGACTTTTTAAACTACAGAGAAATGTTTAAGGACTAAATATTAAATACAAAAATGCACGGGGTAAAAGTTGCAAAATACCCCAAGCGCGCTATCCAACGGCCGAAGACGCTTCACTTGGCACGTGGCGGGCGTTGGACGACCGATGATGCTTCGGCGATGAAGGACCACGATTAGATCCGCGATGATGATCGGACGGCTGGTGACGAGGCGAATCCAACGGCGGCTGTGCGAACTGGGGCTCTGCCTCGATCCGACGGCTGCGAAGACCAGAGCAAGAACCGCGGAGGAACGCCGGCGAGGCAAGGTTCTCCGAGGTTCTGCTCCTTCTCCGGTGGACTTCTGGGTGTCAAAATGAGGCTGGAGCCTTCTCTGGTCTTCCTCTATCTCCTGAGGGCTACAAAATACCTCGGCGAAGGCCGAGGCTCGCTGTGGAGGGCGGCGGAGCTGGGAAGCTCTCCTAAGCTCCGGCGAGACGCAAAATGAGCCCCAGGCTCGAGTCATAGTCCTTTGACCTGCAAAAAGGCGTGAAAGAACCCAGGGCAAAGTGCTTGGGTCCCGCGGAGGCGAAGTGGTGGCGCAAAGCGACGGGGTGGAGCTTGGCCGGAGGAGCACTCCGGCGAGGGGGTCTGTTTGGTTGATTTGATCGATGGAACGCAAAATTTATAGAGGGATTTTGATCCTAAAGCTATGGCGAACAAAATGCAACGAAAATGAAGATGGAATGGGGCATCCTCGACGGTGTATCACCGGAGGGAAGGTACCTCGACCGCTGGAGTTGGGGGAGGTGATGGAAGCGTCTCAGGCGTCGCTCGACCCTCTTGAAGACCTCAACACGAAGCTGTCACCTTCCTGGAGTTTAAGGATCGAATGGGGAGCTAATCCTATGGGGGAAGATGTTCAAAAATTCAATGGAAGGTCGGGGGAGCATTTTATGTGTTTGACTCTGTGGCTCTAGCACACCAAAGATCGAAGTCTATCGGGCGACACGATGCTCCAATCCTCGAGCTAAACACTGGGCGTGATAGACTAAAGATCGAGGGTCAAAGTTGTGAAGAGGGCGACACGATTTGGTGCAAGATGCGGCCTGGAAAAATCATCAAAAACAAGGTCAAATGAGTTCTGACAGGCGCACATGGGGGGAAGAACGCCTAGTTGACCGGGTCAACTAGGGTTTGCACCTGGTTGGTCCACGTGGACCAACCAGGAAAAATCCTGGAAAATAATTTTGTTAATTCAATTAAAAATAGAAAATGGCGAATTAAATTTTGATTTTTAAGTGAAAAATATTTATTATTTGATAAGGTATTTTATGGTGATTTTTAATTATTTTTATGACGTATAATTTTATAAGTTCCCTTTTGTACCCCTTATAGGTATATTAGCTATATATTTTATTCATTTATTTTTATTTTGTGTTTTTAATTTCTTTAAATCTGTTTATTATTTTATAAAATCCTAAAATACTTTTATACGCTTAATATATTTTCATTTTATTTTTCTGATGTAATTTGTACACTTAATAAAATAAAAGTATAAATTGTATAGGTATGTATATAGGTATTATACAAGTGTATATGATATATAAGTATTTTATTTTGATTTTTCTTGAGGTTTTATTCTAATTTTAATGTACAAATATATTATAAGTAATATTTACAAAATTATAGAAATATAAAATTATAAAAATAATGAATAAATAATAAATTGAATATTTTAATCTGTACAAGTATACAAGTAGGGTCCAAAACTCAACTTTCAAACCGTAACTCCGAAAAACACGAAACTACCTCCATTAAATAGATTATTTCAAGCTATATACAATTAAAGTAAGTTTGGTAAATTTCGAGTTTTTATTTGCAAGATACAGGTCTGGGAAGTTGGGATTTTGGAATCTTATTCTGACCATAACTTTTTATCTGTACATTATTTTTGAATGAAATCAATTTTGTATTTTTATTTATTAAATTATCTACAACTTTCATGACAAAGTTTATTTATTTGAGGTATAAAAAGTGGAACCAAAAATAGGTCCCAAAATGAATAAGGAATGAATAAAATAAAAGGAATTTGTATTGTATTTTTACCCTTATCTCCCCCTACTTTATTCCTTGTCGACCTATTCATCAAGATGCCTAGGTCTCGGGGTTTTGGGTCATAAAAAATTTATAATGTTTTATTCTTTTTCTTTTATTTATTCTATAATTTTGGCTTTAATTACAGTATTTTAGACACTAATTACATGCACATGCCTGAATGCTAAGATATGGGAATTAAGGGGATTTACACGCATTTGCTAGGGTTTTTGATGCCAAAATGATAGAATAAAGATGATGAAATGTGGCTTCATCATCCCCCTATACTTTACCTTTGCTAGTCCCTAGCAAACACTTATGCAATAAGAGTAGAAAGAAAAAGCAAGAAAAAAAAGAAGAAAGTGGATTAAATTTGATTATCAAACTTGTCTTCACAAAATCAAAGTTGGGAGCTTAAGTAGGACCTTTGAAATTTTAGTGCAGGAAGAACCTTAGTGAGAACCAGATTTGAAATCTAACAGTCCCTGAGAATCCCAAAACTCTGCTCAAGTCTCCTCAATAGCCATGTCAGAAATATTTCAACTCATACGCAAATCCTTACGACTATGAAACTGACTTGTACAGTGTAAGTGATAGTGGCTCTCCCCAACTGAAATGACAAAGTGATTGACTTCTCCAATATGACAACCCAATGATTCCCCAATCCAACAACTCATCCCTCAAGGAGCGGGGTATTCCATTCTAAGTTCAAGTGGCAACCAGCTCAAGAGGAGGGGGTGAAGATAAGAATGGACGGTAGCCAGTGTAGCTACCTATCCCAGGATGCAAAACCAGTATAGTCAAGTCATCCAGCTGCAGGCTCACATGATTTGCCTTTGAAGCTCAAGCTTGCTTATTTAACTTTACAACATATGTACACTCCAGCATGCATTTTTATTTTTGTACAGGCCTGTCCATTTTTTTGGAGTTTTTGCTTTTGAATTTTTTTGAATACTATACATCAGCATTTACATAGGGAGTTTTTCCTCTTGAGCCAATAGACTATCCCTCTTTTGAAGCTTTATCGCAACCCTTGATCTCCTATCCTCGAAACTCATCATCACTGGACGGGTTTGGGCGCACTTCCCTCCCTAGAGGAGGACATATGTTTCCACCTGTGTGCATCTCATACCGGCAAATCCAACCCCCTTACCACTCCAACTGAGTTGAGCCATGTGAAAGGTGCAGGTGTCCAAGTTAGGACATTATCAACAAGAATCGCGCGTATGCTCCGAAATACTCTATTTAGGCAGTCAAGAATCCATTGAATCAAGTCTCGTGATCCTCAAAGAATTAAGTCAACTAGACCTGAAGTACCTCAATCCCATCTCCTATAAGGTTCCTGTTAATTAGGTAGATTTAAGGTCCAACCAAGCTCCAATCTTAGGATTTTACTTAGACTGTTCAACTATCAAACTCAATCTGAAAAATGCGAATGCCATGCTATGCAAAAAATATTTTTGTGATGCAATTTTCAAAGATTTTGAACTTTTTATGGGTTTTTGAAAAGATGATGCATATGCATTTTTTTAGATTTTTCGAAAAATTTTTCAAATGTTTTTGGATTTTAATTTTGCAAATGTTTTTGGGATTTTTGAAAACAAAAGATTTTGGCTAAAAGCTAGGTACAAATATTTACACTAGAGTGCATCTTATATTTACAAGAAGTGGATTTTAAGAATTAAGAAGGGTAAGTGGTCAATTTTATAAGTATATACATATAATGGATTTTGGTGTGATGTATATATTCCTCAAACTTATTTGACAAACGGTTTTTTCAAACAATTTTTTGAAAACTATAGTCCAAAATAATTTTTACAAACATTTTACAAATATGTACAGACATTTGAAAATCATTTTGCTACGGTTTTCCTAACAGTATATATAGATTTTTCACATATTTTTGCAACCATTTTTCAAACCATTTGCAAATCATTTTTCAAACATTTTATTTCACACAAAGAAAATGAATTTTACAATCAAAATATTTTTACAAAGGTTGAAAACATGTAACAAAACGTTTCCAAAATATTTTTCAAAAGATTTTTCACAAGGATTTTCAAACTATTTTTCAAACATTTTGCAAAAAACATTTTCACCTGATTTATTAATCAGTATATACAAGAAGAATTCGAGGAATAATCACATCTTTTTATTAAGGGTTTTTAATGAATTTTATAGAATTATTAGCCATATTTATTAAGAAAATACGAAAGTACGAGTTATGTCTAAAGTATATACACCATATATACGACCCCCTATACTTAGCTTGAGCTATGTCCCCATAGATCGGAGAGAAAAGAGAAGACATAACTCATACTAAGTATAGACAAGTCTGAAGAATAAATAAGAGATGAATGAACAAACGAATGAGAAGTCGACCGTCCCCCCTATACTTAGGATCAAATAATCCTAAGTATACCAGACTATACACAACGCATGGAGGGTCAAGGGTGGGAATGAACAGATCATACTCAGATTGTCTCCCCCTATACTTAGGGTAAGATATCCCTAAGTATAGACAAGAAGAGGAGACAACTGAGAGGATCAAAGAATAGAACACTCGGGGTGCACACCCCCTATACTTAGGATAAAGTACATCCTAAGTATAGAAAACTGTCTACAAGGGGCGACACCTTTTTGATAGATACAGGAGATAGAAGAGGAAAAGAAGAAAAGAAGAAAAGATATCAATAGATGAGAGAATGATATAGACAGATGAATCTATACAATGGAAGATGGAATTGATCACCATGTATGAGATGCAAGTGATATGAGTCAAAGAACACATCTCATACCAGAAGAGTGGGGGCAACATCAATGGTCGGCGGGTCATGATCTAGATATAGTTTTAGGCGCTGACCGTTGATGTGGAAGGTAGAGGAAGATGACGGTTCGGATATGCCAATACTGCCATTGTCATGTACCTTCCTGACCACATATGGACCTTTCCACTTGCTCTGCAGTTTCCCTGGAAATAATTTCAGCATGGAATCGAACAACCATACGCGCTGATCTGGCTCAAACTGTTTATGGCTGATATAAGAATCATGCCATGTCTTCACTTTTTCCTTGTACTGTCGGCTGCTAGAAAAGGCTGTATCTCTCAACTCCTCCAGGGCTGCCAACTCTGCTCTTCTCTGTTCTCCTACACTCTCGGGATCTAATAGTAACTCAGTGATGCCCAAAATGATTTGTTCTTGATTTCCACTGGCAAATGGCACAACATGCCATAAACGAGACGAAACGGAGATGTCCCTAATGGATTTTTGAAGGAGGCCCGATAGGCCCACAAGACTGAGTCCAAAAGCTGTGGCCAATCCTTTCGGTCTGGGCGGACAACCTTCTGTAAGATCGTCTTGATCTCCCTATTCGATACTTTGGCAAGACCATTAGTCTGAGGGTGGTACGGCGTGGCAACACGATGGTCAATGCCGAACTCATCTGCAAGGGCCTGAACTTTGTCATTAATGAAATGAGACCCCCCGTCTGAAATCAGAACTCTGTGTACCCCGAGCCGTGAAATTATATTTTTCCTCAAAAATTTACACATAGTTTTAGCATCTGCGGCTCGGGCGAGGATGGCCTCAACCAATCGGCTGACATAATCTACAGCAAGCAAAATGTGTTCGAATCTCTGACTCCTAGGAAATGGGCCCATGAAATCAATCCCCCATGCATCAAAAACCTCACAAAAGTGAATGAGCTGCATGGGCATCATGTCTCTCTGTCCGCAGGTACCCATCTTCTGATAGTCAGTACACCTCAGCACGGATTCAGCTGAATCATTGAAGAGAGTAGGCCACCAAAGGCCGGATTGGAGCACCTTCTGTGCTGTCCCTTTCCCAGAATGATGTCCTCCTGCCTCAAGCTTGTGGCAATAGGTGAGGACGCTTCGCTGCTCTTCTTGAGGAATGCACCTCCTCTAGATGCTATCCCCTACTTCATGATAAAGGACGTGATCCTCCCAATGGTAAAACTTGGCCTTAGCTAGGAAGGTCTCAAGTTTCTGCCTGGACCATCCCTGGGGAACCGTCTTGGCAACAAGATAGTTTACAAAGTCTGCATACCATGGGAGTGAGGCGACAACCAAGATCGCCTCGTCTGGTAATGTCTCTGTAATAGGTGCGCTGGGCTCAGATTCCTCAAGGTTCTTTAGAGCGGGAAAGATGATCCACCACCACATTCTTAACTCCGGGCTTATCCTTAATCTCAATATCAAACTCTTGGAGCAGAAGGATCCACCTGGTAAGACGAGCTTTGGCATCCTTCTTGGCCATTAAGTACCGGATGGCGGTGTGATCTGTATAGATGGCCACTCCAGATCCGAGAATATATGATCGATACTTATCCAAAGCAAAGACTACGTCCAACATCTCTTTCTCA
This sequence comes from Ottelia alismoides, assembly GCA_037367405.1. Taxonomy (NCBI): domain Eukaryota; kingdom Viridiplantae; phylum Streptophyta; class Magnoliopsida; order Alismatales; family Hydrocharitaceae; genus Ottelia; species Ottelia alismoides. Next base: position 776,596 of record JAZKJV010003904.1, read on the forward strand.
GTCACGGTGTAATTCTGCTGAGTGGCATCCAAAGTCCAGCTGGCGTAGTGAATGGCAAACGACAATCCATCCCTCCTCTGTCCAAGCACATCCCCAACGACAAAATCAGAAGCATCTGTTATGATCTCGAATGGGAGATACCAGTCAGGTGGTTGAAGGATAGGAGCCTAAACAACCATACTCTTGAGAGTCTCGAACAATGCAAGACACTTATCATCTACAATGAACTCGGTGTCTTTCGTCAGCAGATCAGTGAGCGACCGGGCAATTCGACTGAAGTCATGAATGAACCGTCGGTAGAAACCGACATGCTCCAGAAAAGACCGCAATTGTCGCAGATTAGACGGTGGATTGAGTTTTCTAATGATATCCACCTTGGCCGGATCGACCTCCATGCCCCTGTTGGAGATGATATGACCAAGGACCGTCCCCTGAGTCACCATGAAGTGACTCTTCTCCCAAGACAAGACAAGATTGACCTCTATGCAACGCTGAAGTACACGGTCTAGGCAGTCAAGACAAGCATCAAACCCATCGCCATAGATCGAGAAGTCATCCATGAAGACCTCTAAATAGTCACCCACCATGTCCGAGAAAATGGACAACATACACCTTTGGAATGTCGCGGGGGTGTTACATAGACCAAAGGGCATCCGTCTGAAAGCATAAATCCCAAACGGACAGGTGCATGTCGTTTTCTCCTGGTCTCCGGTCGCAATGGCCATTTGATTATAACCGGAGTACCCGTCAAGAAAGCAGTAACGACTCTTCCCAGCTAGCCTCTCAATAATCTGATCGATGAATGGCAGCGGGAAATGATACTTCTTGGTGGCCTGATTCAATCATCTGTAGTCCACACAGACACTCCAAGAAGTTGGTACCCGGGTAGCTTTCACAACTGTAGTGATACCCGTCTTCTTGGGTACCACATGTAATGGAATAACCCACTTGGAGTCAGAGATGGGGTAGATAAAATCGGCGCTCCACCACCTTGATATTTCTTTCATGACCACATCTTGAAGATTCGGGTTCAGCCCTCGCTGGAACTCACGCGAAGGCCTAGTGTCTTCCTCGAGATAAATGTGGTGGGAGCACAGAGCCGGATTAATCCCCTGGAGATCAGCTATACTCCATCCTATCGCCTTGCGGTTTATTTCAAGAACCTCCATCAGATGAGATTCCTGTTCTCCAGTCAAACCTGCTGAGATAATGACTGGGTGCATATCTGGCTTACCTGCAAGGAATCTATACATCAGCGACTGCGGCAAGGGTTTCAGTTCTGGACAACTAGAAGGTGGCAGATCTGGCTTCTGGTATGTCTGTGTGAAGGCGACCATGTCTGCATGTGAGAACTCTCGCAACGAATGAACATCTGACGAAGTGAGGCCTGTTGAATCATCAATAAACTGTACTGGCTTGCACTCAGTCCTAGCTGTTGGCTCAGAAGGAATCGGACACGATAGATATTCATCAAAATCATCCCAATCAATGTCTAAATCCGAGGGATCTGAACTCGAAGAACAAGGCTGAAAATCATCATCACCACTCGTCCCAATACTGTCAGCTCAACGGTATCCTCATCCAGGGGTGTGCTCTCCTGGCTCTCAACTGCCATAAGCTTTAAATACAGGGAATCTTTAGCAAGGCGAGGGTCTGTGCTACAGGATCTGTCCAAATGGATTCATCATCTGTCATCACAAAACCGCACCCCTGGTGGATGTCTAGCTCATCCTCTGTCATCTGCTCAATATCACTAGACTGCTCTGAGCATTCTAATTCTCTCGCTCTGGTTTCCTCGATCGTCTCTATTTGTATGGTTTCGCCCTCTACGTGAAAACATACCTTCCCACTCTCATGGTCGGATACCGCCTTAGCTGTGGCCAAGAATGGGCGTCCAAGTATGATGGGGGCATTGGTTACAAACTCAGGGATCTCCATGTCCAAAACAACAAAGTCCACGGGGAATTTCAGGCCCTGAATGGCAACGACCACGTCTCTCAATAACCCCGTCGGCCTCTTAGTCGACCTATCAGTAAACTGAAGGACTGTCCTGCTCCTAAGAAGAGAACCAAACTCGAATCGGTCGAGTAAAGCCGCCGGAAGAAGGTTAATTGAAGAGCCACTGTCTAATAGAGTACGGTCAAATTTCTGCTCATGAATCCCGCATCTGACAAAGGAAGCTCCTGCATCAGGTCTCTTGGCTGGCAATTTGTTCTGAATGGTGCAACAAGTGTCATGAGTGAGCATATGGATTTGATCTCTGTACATCTTCTTCCTGTGGACTATAGTTGTCTCTTTCATGTTCTTTTTGAAGAGGGGGATATGCTCAAATGCTTCCCGTAGGGTCAGCTAAATGTGGAATCTATCAATCATCTGGTTGCTGAACTCTACCTGCTGGGTCTTTTTAGGATTTTCTCTTTTATTCCCCTTCGCCTGGTGAAGTGCTTCAGGGAAGGGAATAGTAGGGGCCTCCGCAGATGGAGGACTAGGAAGAGGTTCCTGTGCCTGTGAAGGAATAGAATCCATACACTGATCATCATGCGACATATGGATATGAAATGTGAACAGAAGCCTTTCCTTTATTCATATTTTTGTTCTTTTCTTGTTACCACAGTCCTGAGATACAAAAGGTGGTAATACCACAGAAGGAAGCTCAACAAAAGTAGATGTGGTGGCCTTAGTACCGCCACCGGCACCTGTCTTTGCGGCATCAGCACAGCGCTCTGGCTCTGCATCAAAAATGGTGGCTTCAGCACCACTGTCTGCATCGGGTATCACGACAGCCTCAGTACCGTCGTTTGGATCTCCATCATTGGTGGCATCAGCACCACCGTTTTCAACTTCATCATTAGCGGCATCAGCACCGCTACTCTGCTCATCTGGTACTCTGGATTCCTTGTGCTGTTGTCGCTCAGATGGGGCGCCGCCGGCTGGCATCCTACCGCTCCCAGTAGTCACAAAATCAGCATCATACAAAGAAGAAGACATGCCACTCAAATAATCACTAGGTGAGGTATCCTCTGTGAACTGTACCTGCTCAGACTTTCTTTTCAGGCTGTCCGGATTTGGTTCAATCTGAGCTGGTATGGCAGCTTTACCCTTGATCAAATCCCTCACCTCCTGCCGGAACTCATCCATGTCCCGCCGGTAAGATTTTCGATGTTCAGTAAGCAATCGGGCGAGGTCATCTAAGGCTGGGTTCTCGAATGCAGGTGCCTGAGAACCGGATGTATTCCCCTGCTGGAAATGAGGTTGTTGCTGGGAGGAGAAGTGCTCGCGAGGCTGGGAGTATGACTGTTGAGGCTGCGAATGCTGCCTCCACTGTTGTCCCTGATAGGCGGGACGAGGACCATTCTGTTACTGCTGTTGGGAATACTGGGGCTGCTGCTGCTGCTGACTGTTCTGCTGTCCTTGAGCGGGAGATTGCTGTTGGGATGAGGAGCCACCATGACCCCAACGGAATCCGGGGTGATCACGGCGAATCCTGGACTGCGGGTACCGGTCGTACCAAATCCCATTGACTTCCATCAATGGTTCCTGCTCGAAGGATGGAGGGGGTAGAACTGCCAGTGGCTGATCCGGATGATAGACCACCATCTGAGTGTCCTGAGATGGTGGCTGCGATGGGTAGTATGGTAGCTGCTGCACCGGCTCTGCCTGGATGTGGTTGACCTGGCGGTGTGAGGCAGAGGGCTGGGTAGAGCTCCTACTGCTCGGATCGGCTCGTGACCTGGGAGGCTGCTGAGTGTTTGTTTGTACCTCTTGAATGGAGAGAATTTGAGTCTTCAGGTCACTCATGGTTTTGGTAAGAAGGTCCATCTGGGAAAGACCTTGGTTCTGCTTCTTCTCGAGGATCTCCATACGATCCAACTTCTCACTAATGATGCCCATATCGGCTGCGGTAGATTCGGCTTGAGCTGTGGCTGCCGATGGAGTGTGAGGACCAGCATCGATGCGGGCGATCCTCTGAAATGATCCTGCTCCTTGGGGTGGCTTCTGCTGTGTATAGACTCTGGCTTGGGTCATCACAGTTGAATTTTCTGCCATGCCTTCATAGATGGCCCAGACGTCGTCTTTACCCTTGGAAAAGTATGATCCACCACATCAAGCATTTACATGCCCCTGTATCTTCGGTGTCAGCCAAAAGAAGAAACTCTGAACCAGATTGGGCTTTGATATGTCATGGTGTGGACACTGGTCAATGAGCTCTCTGAATCGATCCCAGGCTTCATGGAATTGTTCATTAGGGATCATGGTAAAATCGCTGATCATGGCTCGTGCTGCATTAGTCCGACCGAGAGGGTAGTACTTCTTCAAGTAAGTGGTCCGGAGTTGTGCCCAAGTGTCGATGAAACTCCCCAAGTGTTTCAACCAATAAGCGGTTCTATCAACCAAAGAGAATGGGAAGGCTATCATCTAGATGGTGTCCTCAGTCATCAGCCTGTCATGAATGGTACTGCAGATCATCTCGAATTCTTATAAGTGGAGGTATGGCTCTTCGATCGGCAACCCATGGAATTTAGGCAGAAGCTGAATAGTGTGGGGCCGAAGCTCGAAGTCTCCATGGATGGGAGGGAGTCGGATCCATTGGTGAGTGAGGGATGCAGCATGATTGTGAAATTCCCTCATAATCATCTATGGTGGTCTCTCAGCTTCGGGATCTCCTCCTTCTGCAACAGGTATATCTCCTCCACCACCTGCGGCTCTGTTCTCTCGATCTGCTCTCATCTGTGCCAGCTCTCGCATAACGTCACCCATGAATGCTCCCTGGTCTCTGATCTGCCTCTGCATTGTCTCCAGGGATGCTAATAGTGAATTGTTGATGGTAGCTTGATCAAATAGAAAAGGAGGGTGCTCCTGCTCATCTGGGTGCTCTCCTCTGTCTGCCATGGCTGGGTTCTCTGAAAAAGCAAAAGAACCCATCTCAGGTGCCATCAAATGCTCTGAGCTCTATGATGCACTAAATTCTGAAACTCTCGGACTGATGGAAGGAGAATAAGAAGGGTGGTCGAGGGGGAACAGGGTGGAAGTGAACTCAGGCTCGGGGAGTGGACTCTCCGAGGTTGTCCTAGATGAATAGGGAGGAGTGCTGGATAGCGGTGCCAACAAGGTCAGCCTAAGAGATCTCCGTCCCATCATCTTGATTATTTGAGAAGATGAAGGTTGAGAAATGAAGAAGAAGGAGGTGGCAAAATTGCGCACGATTGTGCGGTGTTTTTGATCTTGACCTAAATCCAACTAGCAATCAAACACGAAACAAGGGGATTTACCAACTCAACACGTGAAGCCGTAAGGGTTCGGCTATTATCTTTGTAGCTTTTAAATGAATTTAGGCATTTATCTTTTAACGAGTCCTTAGAGCGCTATGCTAGGAGCGAGAGTACTGCCGGAAGAGTATCCCGTACTTGTTCTCCTCCTGTGTAACCTGTAGTCTGCACTTTTTAAGGTCCTTGTAACCCTTCCTGGATCCCTACTTAGCCAAATAAATAGAGAAAGGAAGCCAATAGGCGAAACCGATACTTCGGAACTCGCTCGCAACAGAATCACCCGTGAGCGTGCAAGAACCTACTCTGACGCAAGATGATGTGACAAACACCCCCATGAAGGCGTGGCCTAGGCTTGATACTTCGGACAAGGTCGATGCTCTACACAATAGAAAGTCACCAATGTTGACCAAGCCCTATTCGTCCACGTACGATAGAAGCGTCAATACTTCAGAAATCCAGGCGATACACAAGGCAGCCACACACTGGGTTTTTGGCTCTAATCCTTACGAAGCCGCTCTCTCACTTGGAAGGAGACCTTCCCATGCAACCTAAATACAAGTGAGGGTGTTACTCTCCCCAAGCAATGAATTCAATTACAAATTTTATTTAGGTCAAGTGTTCTTTAGCAGTCCCTTTTTTAATTTTTTTGGTGTTATCGCTTCTTTTGAGTCAATTCAAACAAGCGCCTAACATTTTTGTTTTTACCTTGATTCCTATTTGATCCAAAAACAAAGGGAGAAAAGAGTCGGAAAAGCTAATGAAAGTGGCACTAAGGTGGAAATCTCACCTTAGTGCCTTAATGATGAATGCAAAGATAGAAGACTTACAGTGACTCCCAGCTCTCTCCATGCGGGATGCAAAGCAGGAATTTATAAACCTAATCTACATGCTGATATGCACAAGGAAATCGTCCTAAGCATGCAATTTCTAACGTGAAGAACCACAAGTCAATAACCAATCCTCAATCCAAAAGTCCGATCTAGACTCACCCCTCCTCTTCTCGACACATCGAGTTTAGGAGTAGCGCTTGATGGGGTGGGCTCGCGGCGCGGCGAATCGAAGGTGATGATCAACTGTTTAATTAAACTAAGTCCAAATACGCACTATAGGTACATGCAATAATTATTAGGGTGTTTGGACCTAATCTAATCGATCAAGCAATGCCTAAAGACTAAGGGCTCAATCCACAAAAGAAAGGGAAAATAAAACAAAACCGGAAAATGAAAGCGGTGAAAACACGTCAAAAACCGCGGTGAGCCCCCAAGTGAACAAACACTTGGAAATTGGGTCCGAGTGTCCTGAGTGTCCAAGTACCTGTATTATTACAAATTATCAAGTCTCTCTCTCTCTCACAAAATTAAAAGACTACTAACTACCACTCTCTCTCTCACTCCTCCTGCTCTCTCCTGTCGGCTTGGGCCAGAAAAGCCGACTCCACTTCCCAAGGCTACACCGAATCACCTAAGCGATCCGCCTCATTCCGCGGTCTCTCGCAAGAAGACAAGAAAAGAGATGGTTAGAAAGCTCACAGGTATATATCAAAAACAAGAAAGATAAGGCAAGCAATAATGTAGACGAATAAACACAATCAATCAAAAATGAGACCTATACACTGCTGATCCCCAACAACGGTGCCATTTGATAAAACCGAAGTTCAAGGGGTCTAATTATCTCACACAAGGCGGAGACAACAGTGTCGCTGTGACGACCCTCAATGAATCCCGATTAAGATCAACAATGAACTCACAATAATAAATCAAGCAATGAAAACTGATGTGGAGTCAAATTTATTTTTAACTCTACATAAAAGCAGTATATGTGTAAGTATGTAGAGAGTTCGAACACAGGGAGCAAGGCATGATAGATCAACAACTGATGCACAAAAATGTGATGTGATTAAGTGTCTACAAGATGCAATGCAAATGTTTTTGTGGGTTTTTAGTTTTTATATATATTTTTTATTTCATTTTTAATTTTTAATTTTTGTACTTTGATTTTCTTTTTACTGATTTTGTATTTTCTTTTTATATTTTATATTTTTATATTTTCTTTTTCAATAATAGGCTATATATACAAGGTAAGGAAAGAGGGGATAATGTATTTATAAAAATAGGCAAAATAGTCAAAAATCAGGGAATAAAATATTTTTGGTCTTTTTATAATTTTAAGATGTTTTTGTGATTTTTGGGGATTTTTAAAAATGTTTTTGGTGTTTTCAAAAGTCAAAAATAGGGGAAAACAGTGAATAAGCTACTGGCCGAAATTAAAATGGGAATGAAAAATATCAAACACTAATATAATTTTCCCAAATTAATTTTAAAATAAAGACAATAAAGTAGAGGAACTACCCGAATCTGAGTTTATATTTTAAGGATTTTTCTAGGATTTTTTAGATTTTTATGAAGATTTTTAGGGTTTTCTAATTTTTAAGGTTTTTGTTTTGAATATTTTAGTGATTTTTGGATTGACACTAAAATATGATAAGACAAGCAAAATATATTTTTTTTTGTAATTTTTTAAAATGTTTTTATAATTTTTATGGATTTTCTAATGCAAACAATAGCAAAAATGCATGTTTTTGATTTTTAATAAATATGAAAATGCAACAAAAATGCAATACAAAAATATGGCGTGAATGAGAAAAACACGAACCTATGCTATTTTTTTGGGAATTTTTCGAGTTAAAATGATGCGTGAAATAGATAAGACAAGCACACAAAAATATTAAGTCTGACAGGGGTATAAGTGCAAATTAGCAAACATCCAGGGGTACTTTGCAATTTTTACACAAAATATAACACAAAATATTCAATTTAATGGATCAAATATAAAATACAAGACCCGCAAGGGTACGCCTGCAAATAACCCACCAGGGCGCGTGACTGACACGCGCCTGGGAGGGACCTGTATGCAATATCCAAAAGTCTGAGGGACTTAATGCAAATATCCCCAAAAAGTTTACACTGAATATCAAAGTTTTAAGACCTAGACGAAATAGCAAGACCCGCGAGGGTGTCCGTGCAAAATGCCTCGCGCCTCACGTGAACTGGTCACGTGAGGTGACGTGGCTTGGACCTATTTGCAAATACTAAAAGTTCGGAGCTTAGTTATAATTATTACAAGACTTTTTAAACTATAGAGAAATGTTTAAGGACTAAATATTAAATACAAAAATGCGTGCGATAAAAGTTGCAAGATACCCCAAGCGCGCTATCCAACGGCCGAAGACGCTTCACTTGACACGTGGCGGGCGTTGGACGACCGATGACGCTTCGGCGATGAAGGACCACGATTAGATCCGCGATGATGATCGGACGGCTGGTGACGAGGCGAATCCAACGGCGACTGTGCAAACTGGGGCTCCGCCTCGATCCAACGGCTGCGAAGACCGGAGCAAGAACCGCGGAGGAACGTCAGCGAGGCGAGGTTCTCTGAGGTCCTGCTCCTTCTCTGGTGGACTTCTGGGCTTCAAAATGAGGATGGAGCCTCCTCTGGTCTTCCTCTATCTCCTGAGGGCTTCAAAATACCTCGGCGAAGGCCGAGGCTCGCTGTGGAGGGCGGCGGAGCTGGAAAGCTCCCCTGAGCTCCAGCGGGACGCAAAATGAGCCCCAGGCTCGAGTCAAAGTCCTTTGACCTACAAAAAGGTGTGAAAGAACCCAGGGCAAAGTGCCTGGGTCCCGCGGAGGCGGAGTGGTGGCGCAAAGCGACGGGGTGGAGCTCGGCCGGAGGAGCACTCCGGCAAGGGGGTCTGATTGGTTGATTTGATCGATGGAACACAAAATTTATAGAGGGCTTTTGATCCTAAAGCTATGGCGAACAAATATCAAGGAAAATGAAGATGGAATGGGGCATCCGCGACGATGTATCACCGGAGGGAAGGTACCTCGACCGCCGGAGTTGGGGGACGTGATGGAAGCGTCTCAGGCGTCGCTCGACCCTCTTGAAGACATCAACACGAAGCTGTCACCTTGCTGGAGGTGCAATGATCAAAAGGGGAGCTAATCCTATGGGGGAAGACGTTCAAAAATTCAAAGGAAGGTCGGGGGTGCGTTTTATTTGTTTGACTCTATGGCTCTGGCAAACCAAAGACTGAGGCCTATCGGACGACACGATGCTCCAATTCTCGAGCTAAACATTGGGCATGATAGGGTCAAAAGTTGTGAAGAGGGCGACACGATTTGGTGCAAGATACGGCCTGGAAAATCATCAAAAACGAGGTCAAATGAGTTCTGACAGGTGCACATGGGGGGGAAGAACGCCTAGTTGACGAGGGTCAACTAGGGTTTGCACCTGGTTGGTCCACGTGGACCAACTAGGAAAAACCCTGGAAAATGATTTTGTTAATTCAATTAAAAATAGAAAATGGGAGAATTAAATTTTGATTATTAAATGAAAAATATTTATTATTTTATAAGGTATTTTATGGTGGTTTTTAATTATTTTTATGAGGTATAATTTTATAAGTTCCCTTTTGTACCCCTTATAGGTATATTACTTATATATTGTATTCATTTATTTTTATTTTGTGTTTTTAATTTCTTTAATTATGTTTATTATTTTATAAAATCCTAAAATACTTTTATACACTTAAATATATTTTCATTTTATTTTTGTGATGTAATTTGTACACTTAATAAAATAAAGTTTAAATTGTATAGGTATGTATATAGGTATTCTACTGTGTATACGATATATAAGTATTTTATTTTGATTTTTCTTGAGGTTTTATTCTGATTTTAATGTACAAATATATTCTAAGTAATATTTACAAAATTATAAAAATATAAAATTATAAAAATAATGAATAAATAATAAATCAAATATTTTAATCTGTACAAGCATACAAGTAGGGTCCAAAACTGATTTTTCAAACCGTAACTCCAAAAAATACGAAACCACCTCCATTAAATAGATTATTTCAAGCTATATACAATTAAAGGTAAGTTTGGTACATTCGAGTTCGAGTTTTTATTTGCAAGATACAGGTCTGGGAAGTTGGGATTTTGGAATCTTATTCAGACTGTAACTTTTTATCTGTACATTATTTTTGAATGAAATCAATTTTGTATTTCTATTTATTAAATTATGTACAACTTTCATGTACAAAGTTTATTTATTTGAGGTATAAAAAGTGGAACAAAAAATAGGTCCCAAAATGAATAAGGAATGAATAAAATAAAAGGAATTTGTATTGTATTTTTACCCTTATCTCCCCTTACTTTATTCCTTGTCGACCTATTCATCAAGATGCCTAGGTCTCGGAGTTTTGGGTCATAAAATATTTACAATATTTTATTATTTTTCTTTTCTTTTATTTATTCTATAATTTTGGATTTAATTACATTGTTTTATACACTAATTACATGCACATGCCTGAATGCTAAGATATGGGAATTAAGGGGATTTACACGCATTTGCTAGGGTTTTTGATGCCAAAATGATAGAATAAAGATGATGAAATGTGGCTTCATCAGGTACCAACTTCTTGGAGGGTCTGTGTGGACTACAGACGATGGAATCAGGCCACCAAGAAGGATCATTTCCCACTGCCATTCATTGATCAGATTATCGAGAGGCTAGCTGGGAAGAGTCATTACTGCTTTCTTGACGGGTACTCTGGTTACAATCAAGTGGCAATTGTGCCCGAAGACCAGGAGAAAATGACATTCACCTGTCTGTTTGTGACTTATGCTTTCAGACGGATGCCCTTTGGTCTATGTAATGCCCCCGCGACATTCCAAAGGTGCATGTTATCCATTTTCTCGGACATGGTGGGTGACTGTTTAGAGGTCTTCATGGATGACTTCTCGGTCTATGGTGATGGGTTTGATGCTTGTCTTGACTGCCTAGACCATGTGCTTCAGCGCTGCATTGAGGTCAATCTTGTCTTGTCTTGGGAGAAGAGTCACTTCATGGTGACTCAAGGGACGGTCCTTGGTCATATCATCTCCGACAGGGGCATGGAGGTTGATCCAGCCAAGGTGGATATCATTAGAAAACTCAATCTACCGTCCAATCTGCGTCAATTGCGGTCTTTTCTGGGGCATGTCGGTTTCTACCGACGGTTTATTCATGACTTCAGTCGAATTGCCTGACCGCTTACTGATTTGCTGATGAAATACACCGAGTTCATTGTAGATGATAAGTGTCTCGCGTCCTTTGAGACTCTCAAGAGTATGGTTATCACGGCTCCTGTCCTTCAGCCACCCAATTGGTCTCTTCCATTCGAGATAATGACGGACGCTTCTGATTTTGCCGTAGGGGCTGTGCTTGGACAGAGGAGGGATGGATTGTCGTATGCCATTCACTATGCCAGCCAAACTTTGGATGCCGCTCAGCGGAATTACACTGTGACTGAGAAAGAGATGATGGTCGTAGTCTTTGCTTTGGATAAGTATCGATCTTATATTCTCGGATCTAGAGTGACCATCTATACCGATCACACCGCCATCCGGTACCTCATGGCTAAGAAGGATGCCAAAGCTCACCTTACCAGATGGATCCTTCTGCTCTAGGAGTTTGATATTAAGATTAAGGATAAACCTGGAGTTAAGAATGTGGTGGCGGATCATCTCTCCCGCTTAGAAAACCTTGAGGAATCTGAGCCCAGCAAACCTATCACAGAGACATTTCCGGATGAGACGATCTTGGCGATCTCCTCGCTCCCATGGTATGCCGACTTTGTAAACTATCTTGTTGCCAAGACGGTTCCCTAGAGTTGGCCCAGGCAGAAACTTGAGACTTTCTTAGCTAAGGCCAAGTTTTACCATTGGGAGGATCCCATCCTTTATCATGAAGGAGGGGATAGCATATGGAGAAGGTGCATTCCTCAAGAAGAGCAGCATAGTGTCCTCACATACTGCCACAAGCTTGAGGCAGGAGGACATCATTCTGGGAGACGGACAACACAGAAGGTGCTTCAATCCGGCCTTTGGTGGCCAACTCTCTTCAAGGATTCAGATGAGTTCGTGAAGAAATGTACTGACTGTCAGAAGATGGGTACTTGTGGACAGAGAGACATGATTCCCATGCAACCCATTCACTTTTGTGAGGTTTTTGATGCATGGGGGATTGATTTCATGGGCCCATTTCCTAAGAGTCAGGGGTTTGAGCACATTTTGCTCACCGTGGATTATGTTAGCCGATGGGTTGAGGCCATCTCCGCCCAAGCCGCAGATGCTAAAACCGTGTGTCGCTTTTTGAGGAAAAATACCATGTCACGGTTCGGGGTACCTAGAGTTCTAATTTCAGACGGGGGGTCTCATTTCATTAATGATAAAGTCAGGGTCCTTGCAGACGAGTTCGGCATTGACCATCGTGTTGCCACGCCATATCATCCTCAGACTAATGGTCTTGCCGAAGTATCGAACAAGGAGATCAAGACTATCTTACAGAAGGTCGTCCGCCCAGACCGAAAGGATTGGTCACAGCTTTTGGACTCGGTCTTGTGGGCCTATCGGAACTCCTTCAAAAATCCATTAGGGACAACTCCCTTTCGTCTCGTCTATGGCAAGCCGTGCCATCTGCCAGTGGAAATCAAGCTTAAGTCATTATGGGCAGTTACCGAGTTACTGTTAGATCTCGAGAGTATAGGAGAACAGAGGAGAGCAGAGTTGGTAGCCCTGGAGGAGTTGAGAGATACAACCTTTTCTAGCAGCCTACAACATAAGGAAAAAGTGAAGACATGGCATGATTCCCATATCGACCATAAAAAGTTTGAGCCCGATCAGCGTGTATGGTTGTTTGATTCCAGACTGGAGTTATTTACAGGGAAATTACATAGTAAGTGGAAAGGCCCGTATGTAGTCAGGAAGGTACATGACAATGGTAGCATTGACATATCCGAGCCGTCATCTTCCTCTACATTTCGTGTCAACGATCAGCGCCTGAAGCTATATCTAGACCATGATCCGCCAACCGTTGACGTGGCCCCCATTCTTCTGGTATGAGATGTATTCTTTGACTCCGATCATTTGCATCTCATACATGGTTATCACTTCCATCTTCCGCTGTATAGATCCATCTGTTTATATCTTTTCTTCTTTTCTTCTTTTCCTCTTCTATCTTCTTTATCTATCAGAAAGGTGTCGTCCCTTTTTGTCAGTCTTCTATACTTAGGACGTACTTAGGACGTACTTTGTCCTAAGTATAGGGAGGTGTGCACACCGAGTGTTCTATTCTTTGATCCTCTCCATTGTCTCCTCTTCTTGTCAATACTTAGGGATATCTTACCCTAAGTATAGGGGGAGACAGTCCGAGTACGATCTATTCATTCCCACCCTTAACCCTCCCTGCTTTGTGTACAGTCTGCTATACTTAGGATTATTTGATCCTAAGTATAGGGGGGATGGTCAACTTCTCATTGGTTTATTCATTCATCTCTTATCCCTTTATTCTTTAGACTTTTCTATACTCAATATGAGTTATGTCTTCTCTTTTTCTCTCCGATATATGAGGACATAGCTCAAGCTAAGTATAGAGAGGTCGTATATACTATGTATATACTTTAACTATAACTCGTACTTTCATATTTTTACTAATAACTATGGCTATTTATACTTATAAAATTCATTAAAAACCTTAATAACAAGATGTTTCATTCCTAAAATTCTTTTTATACTTACTGATTAATAAATCAGGTGAAAATATTTTTTTACAAAATGTTTGAAAAATAGTTTGAAAATCCTTGTGAAAAATCTTTTGAAAACTATTTGGAAAGTATTTTGTTACGTGTTTTCAATCTGTGCAAAAACATTTTGATTGTAAAATTAATTTCTTTGTGTGAAATAAAATGTTTGAAAAATGATTTGCAAATGGTTTGAAAAATGATTGCAAAAATGTTTGAAAAATCTATATATACTATTTGGAAAACCGTTGCAAAATGATTTTCAAATGTGTGTACATGCTTGTAAAAACTTTTTGTAAAAATTAGTTTAGACTATAGTTTTCAAAATTGTTTGAAAAACCCTTGTCAAATAAGTTTGAGGAATACTTACATCCGCCCTAAAAATCGCTATACATACCTATAAAATTGACCACTTACCCTTTGTAAATTCTTAAAACCCACTTCTGTTATATACAAAATGCATCCCCGTGTAAATATTTGTACCTAGTTTTTGGCCAAAATCTTTTGTTTTCAAAAATCCCAAAAACATTTGCAAAAATTAAAATCCAAAAACATTTGAAAAATCTAAAAAATGCATATGCATCATCTTTTTAAAAATCCATAAAAAGTTCAAAACCTTTGAAAATTGCATCACAAAAATATTTTCTGCATAAGCATTTGCATGGCATTCGCATTTTTCAGATTGAGTTTGATAGTTGAATGAGTCTAAGTAAAATCCGAAGATTAGAGCTTGATTGGACCTTAAAATCTACCTAATTAACAAGAACCTTATTGGAACTGGGATTGAGGTACTTCAGGTCTAGTTGACTTAATTCTTTGAGAATCACGAGACTTGGTTCAATGGATTCTTGACTGCCTATGTAGAGTATTTCGGAGCACACACGACTCTTGTTGATAATGACCTAACTTGGACACCTACAACTTTCACATGGCTCAACTCAGTTGGAGTGGTGAGGAGGTTGTATTTGTCGGTATTAGACGCACACAGGTGGAAACACCTATCCTCCTCTAGGGGAGGGAAGTGCACCCCAACCCGTCCAGTAATGATGAGTTTCGAGGATAGGAGATCGTGGGTTGCAATAAAGCTTCAAAAGAGGGATAGTCTACTGGCTCAAGAGGAAAAACTCCCTATGTAAATGCTGCTGTATATAGTATTAAAAAAATGCAAAAGCAAAAACTCCAAAAAAGTGGACAGGCCTGTACAAAAATAAAAATGCCTGCCGGAGTGTACATATGTCGTATAGTCAAATAAGCAAGCTTGAGCTTCAAAGTCAAATCATGTGAGCCTACAACTGGATGACTTGACTACACTGGTCTTGCATCCTAGGATATGTAGCTACACTGGCTACCGTCCATTCTTCTCTTCACCCCCTCCTCTTGGGTTGGTTTCCACTTGAACTTAGAAGGGAATACCCTGCTCCTTGAGGAATGAGTTGTTGGATTGGGGAATCATTGGGTTGTCATATTGGAGAAGTCAGTCTCTTTGTCATTTCAGTTGGGAAGAGCCACCATCACTTACACTGTACGAGTGAGCTTCATAGTCATAGGGGTTTGCGTATGAGTTGAAGTATTTCTGACCTGGCTATTGAGGAGACTTGAGCAGAGTCTTGGGATTCTCAGGGGCTGTTGGATTTCAAGTTCGGTTCTCGTTAAGGTTCCGCTCGCATTAAAATTCCAAAGGTCCGACTTAAGCTCCAAACTTTGATTTTGTGAAGACAAGTTTGATAATCAAATTTAATCAAACTTCTTCTTTTTATTTTTTTTCTTTTTCTGCACTTATTGCATAAGTGTTTACTAGGGACTAGCAAAGGTAAAGTATAGGGGGATGATGAATCCACATTTCATCATCTTTATTCTATCATTTTGGCATCAAAAACCCTGGCAAATGCGTGTAAATATCTTTAATTCCAGCATCTTAGCATCCATGTATGTGTATGTAAATAGTGTATAAAATACAGTTTTAAAGCCAAAATTATAGAATAAAATAAAATAAAAGAAAAAGAATAAAATATTGTAAATATTTTATGACCCAAAACCCCGAGACCTGGGCATCCTGAGGAATATGTCGACAAGGAATAAAGTAGGTGGAGATAAGGGTCAAAATACCATAAAAATACCTTTTATTTTTACTCAATCTTTGTTCATTTTGGGACCAATTTTTGGCTCCACTTTTTATACTTCAAATAAAGAAACTTTGTACATGAAAGTTGTAGATAATTAAATAAAGAAAAATATAAAATTGATTTCACTCAAAAATAATGTACAGATAAAAAGTTATGATCTGAATAAGACTCCAGAATCCCAACTTCCCAGACCTGTATCTCACAAATTTAAACTCCGAATGCATCAAACTCACCTTTAATTGTATATAATTTTAAATAAGATATTTAATAGAGGTGGTTTTGCATTTGGCGGAGCTACGGTTTGAAAGTTGAGTTCTGGACCCCTATTGTATACTTGTACAGATTAAAATATCCAGTTTATTATTTATTCATTATTTTTACCATTTTATATTTTTTTATAATTTTTTAAATACTTATAATATATTTGTACATTAAAACAAGAATAAAATACAAAAGAAATACAAAATAAAAATAACTGTATATTACATATATGTATAGGACCTATAAACATACCTATATTATTTATACTTCTAATTTATTAAATATCCAAAACACTTCAGAAAAATAAGATAAAAATATATTTAAGTATGTAAAAATATTTTATAAATTTATAAAATAATAAACAAAAATAATAAAATTAACTTCACAAAATAAAAATAAAATAATAAAATATATAGATAATATAACTATAAAGGCTATAAAAGGTAACTTATAAAATTATACCTCATAAAAGTAATTAAAAATCATAATAACATACCTTATAAAATAATAAACACTTTTTATTAAATAACCAAAAATTAAATAAATCGTTTACTATTTTAAATTCATTTTTTAAATTGTTTTCAGGAGGTTTTTCCTTGTTGGTCCACGTGGACCAACCAGGTGGTCTGGATCGTTGACCAAGGTCAATAGTCTGACCTTCCTCCTGGGCGTCTGTCAGACCTTGGTTTTCGCCCATGTTTGATGATTTTTCGAGCCCGCGTCTCGCATCATTTCATGTCGCACTCTTCACAACTTTTGCTCCTTGTAGAATGGGCATACGCGCCCGATGATTGTCTCGAGGATTTGAACGCTGCATTGCCCGATACCCCTCGATCTTTGAGACCCATCCGTCAACCCTACAAGAACCACCCTTCATCCATTTTAAAAAATTTGAACCCCATTTTGTCCTGACTTTCTCCCTCTTTCGTGTGCTCTTGCGACCTGGAGGTGACAGCTCCAGATTCAGCTGACCAAGGAGGAGTTTTCGTCGCGGATTGGGCGAGTTCCAGCCACCTTCGGCCACCCCGCCGTCGAGGTATTTTCAACCTCAGGTTCGGACCTTCGAGGTGCTTGTTTCCCTATTTTTCTTTGCTACTTTTATTCACTATAGTCGTAGGAACACGTAGCCATCTTCATCATTGATTTTTATCGATCAAGTCGCATCATCGAGACCCTCGCCGGAGCGTACCTCCGGTGAGCATCCTTCTCACCGCTCTCCACCGAGTTTCGACCACTGGTGGGTCGCGGCAATTTGCCCACGACCGCCTTTAACTCTCTCTTGCAGGTCAGGAACGTACGAAGCCACTGGGGGTCATTTTCCCATTCGCCGAAGGTATCTGGATGGGCGGAGCTCCGCCGCCCTCGTGCCCTCACTGCAAAGCGACTTCGACGCTTTTGAGAACTCCAGGACCTGGAGCAGACCTGCAGGAAGTGCATAAGCTCATTTTGGAGCTTCACACGCTGCGGAGGAGGTGTCTGGAGGCCGGGGAAGTTCGCCTACCGCGGTGTTCCTCCCCGTTCGTCGTCGTCACCCTTCTGCCATCCGATCAAGGGCGTTCTTTCAGCCGCACAGCAGCCGTAGGATCCCCTACAGTCCACGCCATTTGATCAATCAGGGTCCTTCTAATCCGGGTCGTTGGAGCGAACCGGTATCGAGCGTCCTCGGCGTGACACGTATCCAAGCTATATCTTTCAGCCGTTGGATCAGCTTGGCGAGGGTATTTTGCAGTTCCCACCCTCGCTCAATTTTATATTTAAATTTTCAAACTCAAACTTTCATCTGCTGCTTTAATATTTTGTAATATTTATATTTAGGCCCCTAAACATCCTTTAATTGCATTTAGGTCCCTCGCCACGTCACCTCACGTGCCTGTGCGCGTGAGGTGCGGACATTTTGCAGGGGGACCTCTGGTTGTTTTGTTATTTAGTTTTACTCCATACACATTTGCTTGTAGTGTAATATTTCTGGATATGTTGCAACTAAGCCCCCCGTAGTTTTTGATAATTGCGTGTAGGTCCTTCCCAAGCGCGCGAGCTCTCGCACGTGGTTTAGGATTTTTGTATTTATACCTCTCCGGGTTTGGGTATTTGTAACTAGTCCAGAAACTTCATTAATTAGTTATATATTTTGCGTAAAAATTACACTTTGGCCCCTGGATGTTTGCTTATTTGCACTTATGCCCTTGCTAGTAATGTAGTTTCTTGATGTTGTATCTTTTTATTTCATGCATCTATAAATTGCTAAAAATCACCAAAAAGTTTGTTTAAACTCATATTTGCTTGCTCATTCACGCCATATTTTTGTATTGCATTTTCATTGCATTTTTATAATTATTAAAAATAAAAAACATGCATTTTCAACACTGTTTGCATTAGAAAATCTATAAAAATTATAAAACATTTTGAAAAATCCGCCAAAAAAATTATGTTCTGTGTGTTTTATCATCTTTTAGTGTCAGTCCAAAAATCATTAAAAATTTCAAAACAAAAGCCCAAAAAATTAGAAAACCCCTAAAAACTTCATAAAAATCTAAAAACTTCTAGAAAAATCCTAAAAATACAAACTCAATTTCTGTAGTTTCCTTAGTTTATTGCCTTTATTTTAAAATTAATTTGAGGAATTTTGGATACTTTTTGCTAATTTTTATCCTCATTTTAATTTCGGCCAGTAGGTTAGTTCACTGTTTACTTGTATTTTCACTTTTAAAAATACCAAAAATATTTAGAAAAATCTCCAAAATAAAAACGTCATAAAATTATAAAAAGACCAAAAACAATTTATTTCCTGATTTTTGAGCATTTTTCCTTATTTTTATAAATACTTAATCTTCTCTTGTCTTATATTGTGTATATATATTCTATTATAAAAAAATATAAAAATATAAAATATAAACTAAAATACAAAATCACTAAATTTAAAATCAAAATACAAAAATATAAAATCAAAAATTAAATAAAAAAATAAATAAAATTAAAAACCCACAAAAAATTTGCATCTTTGTAGACACTTAATCACAGCATATTCTTCGCACTTGCTTGATCTATCTTGTGTGCTCCCTGTGTTCGACACTCTACACATACTTGCACTATACACATTTTATGTAGAGTTAATAATAAATTTTAACTCCACTTTTGCTTGTCATTGTTTGATTTGATTGTGGGTTAATTGTTGATTAATTACGGTTTCTTATGGGTCGCCACAGCGACATTGTAGTCCCGCCTTGTGTGGACTATTTAGACCTGCGACAAACTGTGGTTATCACCCATCTTCTTCCTCGACCCCGCCTGAGCACTCCAGGGCTCCAGGTGCCTCACTGAAGGGATCTTCCGATGCAGGGGGCTTCCGGGAACGTTAAGAGACGCATGCCAGCGTCGGAGGAGGTTGGAGGAACTCACTACGACCGATCAAAGCTTGCCAACGACGACCTTCTTCCGCGTTCTTCCTGTTCTCCTCTCAGTCGTCCGATCAAGAGGGAAGCTCCAGATGCTACAGCTGCCGTTGGATCACACCTCGTCGCGACTGTTAGATCAGTCATCTGATAAAATCTCATGCGTTGATCCACGAACCAGTATCCACCATGGGATGCGTTACGCGTGGATAAGTGAAGCGATCCCGACCTTCCACCCACACCTAAGATTGGGGTAAATTGCATATCTATTCCCTGCATTTTTGTATTTAATGATTAGTCTTGTAAATAAAATGTAGAGTTATAAAATAAGTGGGAATTTTGCATAAAGGATCCTTTATTTATTTTATTTGCACTTAGGTCCATTCCACATCACCTCACGTGTTGTCCCACATGAGGTGGCAAAATTGCATCTAAACCCCTTTTAGTTATTGTATTTATTGTTTAGTCCAATAGATTTAAAAGCACGTTGTAGATTTTTGTGTAAATTGCTGAGAGGCCCCCGTACTTTCTTCTAATCACCTTTGGTCCCTCCTGTTGAAATAAGATTTTGCGGAGGTCGTGCCAACTCACAAGGCGAATCGACAGTCATTGAGTTGACCTCACACAAAATCCAATTTAAACAACAATTAACCCACAACAGATAAATCAAGCAATGAAAGTAAATGTGCGGAGTTAAAATTTATTATAACTCTACAATAAAGATGTTTATAGGTGCAAGTATGTGTAGAGTGTCGAACACAGGAAGCAAACAGGTAGATCGGGGCAAACAAGCTCAAAAATGAATGTGATAAGTGTCTATACAAGTGCTATTGTTGTGGGCTTTTAATCTTTATATTTTTTATTTAATTTTTGATTTTATATTTGATTTTTAATTTTCTGATATTTGTATTTTATTTTTATATTTTGTATTTTTGTATTTTCTTTTTCTATTAATAAGGATATAAAACTGGGGTCATATGTGGCTGCCCCCTAGGGGCAGCCAACATGGCTGCCCCCGCCTTATTTGGGCAATTTTTTTTATTTTTTTGAAAAATAACACCATGTACATTCATCCCTATATCCCTCCTATATACCATTCGAATTTCGTCAGAAACAGAGACTCCTACGGCTTCGATCCGGAAAGTAATCTTTTTAACCGTATCAGGATTTTTTTAAATCGATATCATCGAGATGGAGGCCGTAGGAGTCTCTGTTTCTGAGAAATTCGAATGGCATATAGGAGGGACATATGGATGAATATACATGGTTTTATTTTTCAAAAAAAAAAAATAAAAAAGAGGCCGAAAAATGGGGCGGGGGCAGCCATGTTGGCTGCCCCCAGGGGGCAGCCCCATTTTTTCCATAAAACTATATGGGATATATATACATATAAAAGAGAGATGAGAGAGAAAAAAATAGATAAAAATATTAAAAATACATGAATTAAAATGTTTTTGTACTTTTTATACTTTTCTAATGTTTTTGTGATTTTTATGTATTTTTACATATTTTTTGGTATTTTTAAAGTTCAAAATACTCAAAAGAGTGAATACAATTAATAACCATAATTGGAATGGAGATGAAAAATATCAAACAGTGACAAAACTTCTCCAAATTATTTTTAAAGTAAAGGTAATACGATAAAGAAAATTCATGAATAGAAAACATAATTTTTTAGATTTTTATGGATTTTATAAATTTTTATGAAGGTTTTAGAGTTTTTCTATTTTTATGAGTATTCTTTTATATTTTTTAGTGGTTTTTGGTATGAAAATAAAAGATGCAAAAACACACAAAATATAAATATTTTTGGAATTTTCATAATATTTTATAATTTTTATGTACTTTCTAATGCAAACAGTGAAGAAAATACATGTTTTTAAATTTTTATAAATAATAAAATGCAACAAAAATGCGAAATAAAAATATGGCATGTAAGAGTGATGCAACAGGAACACAAGGATATTTTTTTATGATTTTTAGGGATTTATAGATGCATGAAATATATAGAGACAACAAAGAGAAACTACACGACTAGCAAGGGTATTTCCGTAAATATCAAAAAGTTTGAGGGCCACAGTGCAATTTTCCCACAAAAATTATAAATGAACTAAAATATTTATAGAGCAATCAGAAATCATAAAAAATCCAGATTTATCTATGCAAAAATGCCAAGCCATGTGCGTTGACACTCGCGCCTGGTAGGGACTAGATCACAATATTCCAAAATCTGGGGGCTAAAATGCAAATTTTCCAAAAATATTATAACTGAAATAAAAAGTTTTGGGACTTAATAGGAATACAGAAACTCCTAGAGTCCTGGCCGCAAAATGTGATGCCTCCCGTGCACAGGTCACGTGAGATGACGTGACCGGGGATGAAAGTGCAAATATGAAAAGTTTGGGGGGCTATTTGTAAATAATACAAAAATCGTAAACTGCATATGAAATTTTATGTTCTAATTATTAACCACAAAAAATGGTCGGGGTTAAAGGTACAAAATATCCAGGCCCATGGATCGGACGATGGATGGAAAGTCATTAAGACCACGTGCCGCGATCTGGTGCACCGATGACGCTTCAGCTTTGATGGCAGCGATCAGATCCTGCGGATGGCAATCAACCGTGTTGGGCGCATGTGATCCAATGGCTGTTGTGCTCCAGGAAGAGCCGACCCTTGATCGAATGGCAGAGAGCCAAGGAGGAGGAACATGGAAGAACCACCGACGTGGCAACCTTTCCCGTCCTCAATCTTAGTCTCCGACGCTCCCTCAAGCTTCAAAATGGTCGGAATTTGTTCCTGCGGTGGTCCAATACGTGCTGAAGGCTCCAAGAATCCCCGGCGATGGTCATGGGGCTCGCACGAGGCCGTCGGAGCAAAGAAGCTCTAGGAACCTCCGCCTCCTCCAAAATGAGCCCCAGTGCGGTCAAAAGCTCAAGACCTGCAAAAAAGAGTTAAGAGGGTCGCGCGCAAACTACCGTGACCCTCTGGTGGGTGAAAATGTCAGAGTTGCGAAAAAAGGAGCTTGCCAGAGCAAGCTCCGGCGAGGTGGTGGCGGATGTGGAACCTAAGCTAGATATCAAGATAGAAAACTGCGATCTACTCCTAAGACTAAGGCAAAGCTCGGAATACAGAAAAAAACAAGAAAAAACAAATACGTCGATGGACAGAAGCCAGAGAGGGGTACCTCGACGGCGGCTTTGTCGGAGATAGGTGGAACACGCCCAAAAATCGCCTCCTCGATCAACCTGATGGCATGAGGAAGGAGCTGTCACCTCCTTCCTACTTTCTAGCGCAAAAGGAGGAGAGGGCAGCGGTCAAAAGGGGTTCAAAGAAGTAATTGGAACTCGGATGGTCTTTTGAATGAATGGTTGAGGCGCTTCAAAGATCGAGGCATCTGGAGCGACACAACGATTCAATCCTCGAGGGAAGCATCTGGCGTGTAAGTTGGATCTACGAGGAGAAAAAGTCCAGAAGGAATCGACACGAGATGGTGCAAGAAGAAGCCTCGAAAAATCCGCGAAATCGTACAAAAACGAGATTTTGATAGGCTGCAGATCTCAGTAAGAGAGATCACCGAGGTCAACAAAAGGATGAAGCTGGTTGGTCCACGTGGGCCAACTAGAAAAACTCTGGAAAAAATATTTGTAAAATTAATTTAAAATAATAAATGATTTTATTATTTTTCAGTTACTAAATAAAAAATATTTATTATTTTCCAAATTATTTTATTATGATTTTTATTTAATTTTTAGAGGTTTAAAATTACAAGTTACCTTTTATAGGTTATATATAGGTATATTCATCTATATATTTTAATGTTTTATTTTTATCTTGTATATTTAATATTATTAATTTTGTTTATCATTTTATATATTTATAACTTAATTTTATAAACTTAAATATATTTTTATTTTATTTTTATGAAGTATTTTGTATAATTAAATAAATAGATGTATTATTTATACATGTATAGTTATAGGTCTTTCATCTATGTATGGCATACAAGTATTTTATTTTTATGTTTTCTTTGTGTTTTTATTCTTGTTTTAATATGCACATATATTATAAATAATATTTACAAAATTTTTTTTAAAAAAAATGTAAAAATAATGAATAATAAATAAAATGAATATTTTAATCGGTATAAGTATACAATAGGGGTCCAAAAGTCAACTTTCAAACTGTAACTCCGAAAAATATGAAAACATCTTTATTAAATAGCTTATTAAAAGTTATATACAATTAAAGGTGATTTTTATAGTTTCGAGTTTTTATTTGAGAGATACATGTATGGGAAGTTAGGATTCTGGAAACTTATTCAGATCATAACTTTTTATCTGTACATTATTTTTGTATGGAATAAATTTTGTCTTTTTCTATACTTAATTATCTACAACTTTCATTTACAAAGTTTCTTTATTTGAAGTATAAAAGGTGGAAATAACAATAGGTCCCAAATTAAATAAAGAATGCATTAAATAAAAGGGCTTTTTATTGTATTTTGGCCATTATCTCCCCCTACTTTATTCCTTGTCGACCTAGTCATCGAGATGCCTAGGTCTCGGATTTTGGTCATAAAATATTTACAATATTTTATTCTTTTCTTTTCTTTATTCTATAATTTTGGCTTTAGAAACCGTATTTTATACAATATTTACACAATAATGCTTGAATGATAAAATGCCTAAATTAACGTTATTTAGACGCTTTTACTAGGGTTTTTAAGGCCAAAATGATAGAATAAAGATGATGAAACATAGATTCATCATCCCCCTATACTTGCCTTTGCTAGTCCTTAACAAACACTTAAGCAATAAGTGCATAAAAGAAAAATAAAGAAAAGAAAAAGAAGAAAATTGGATTTAATTTAATGATCAAACTTGTCTTCGCAAAATCAAAGTTTGGAGCTTAAGTCGGACCTTTGGAATTTTAATACGGGCGGAACATTACTGAGAACCGGATTTGAAATCTAACAACCTCCGCGAATCCCAAAACTCTGCTCAAGTCTCCTTAATAGGCAGGTCTGAATACTTCAACTCATACACAAACACTTATGACTATGAATTTGACTCGTACAGTGTAAGTGATGGTGGCTCTCCCTAACTAAAATGACAAAGAGACCGACTTCTCCAATAGGACAACCCAATGATTCCCCAATCCAATAACTCCTTTCTCGAGGAGCGGGGTATTCCCTTCTAAGTTTAAGTGACAACCAGCTCAAGAGGAGGGGGTGAAGAGAAGAATGGACGGTAGCCAGTGTAGCTACCTATCTTGGGATGCAAGACCAGTGTAGTCAAGTCATCCAGCTGCAGGCTCACATGATTTGACTTTGAAGCTCAAGCTTGCTTATTGACTATACAAATATATACACTCCGTCAGGCATTTTTATTTTTATACAGGCCTATCCATTTTTTTGGACTTTTTACTTTTTACTTTTTTCTCTTCTTCTTTCTTTTTTCTGAAATACTATATAACATCATTTACATAGGGGGCTTTTCCTCTTGAGCCCTCTTTTGAAGCTTTATTGCAACCCACACTCCTTTACTGAAAACTCATCATCACCGAACGGGTTGGGGTGTACTTCCCTCCCTAGAGGAGGACAAATGTTTCCACCTATGTGCATCTCATACCGGTAAATCCAACCCCTCACCACTCCAACTGAGTTGAGCCAAGTGAAAGGTGCAGGTGTCCAAGTTAGGTTATTATCAATAAGAGGTGTACGTGTGCTCCGAAATACTCTACTTAGGCAATCAAGAATCCATTGAACCAAGTCTAGTGATCCTAAAAGAATTAAGTCAACTAGACCTGAAGTACCTCATTTCCAGTTCCTATAAGGATCCTGTTAATTAGGTAGATTTAAGGTACAACCAAGATTCAATCTTCGGATTTTACTTAGACTTGTTCAACCATCCAACTTAATCCAAAAAAATGCTAATCATATGCAAATGCTATGCACAAAATATTTTTGTGATGCAATTTTCAAGATTTTCAACTTTTTATGGATTTTTGAAAAGATGACGCATATGCATTTTTTTGATTTTTCAAAAAGATTTTCAAATGTTTTTGTATTTTAATTTTGTAAATATTTTTGGTATTTTTAAAAACAAAAGATTTTGGCTAAAAACTAGGTACAAATATTTACATAGGGATGCATCTTATATTTACAAGAAGTAGATTTTAAGAATTTACAAGGGGTAAGTGCTCAATTTTATAGGTAAAGAAATTTTAGGTCAGATGTCTATATTCCTCAAACTTATTTGAAAAAGATTTTACAAACAATCTTTGAAAACTATAGTCCATATTTTTTTACAAGCACTTTTTACAAGCATTTACACACATTTGAAAATCATTTTGCAAATGTTTTCCAAACAGTATATATAGATTTTTCAAACATTTTTGCAACCATTTTCAAACCATTTGCAAATTATTTTTCAGAAATTTTTATTTCACACAAAGAAAATAATTTTTGCAAACCAAAATGTTTTACACATGTTGAAAACATGTAACAAAATGTTTTCAAAATAGTTTTCAAAAGATTTTTCAAAAGGATTTTCAACTAATTTTCAAATATTTTACAAAAAAAACATTTTCACTTGATTTATTAATCAATAAATACAAAAATAATTTGAGGAATACTCACATCTTTTTATTAAGGTTTTTAATGAATTTTAATAGTATAATTAGCCATAATTATTAACAAAAATACGAAAGTACGAGTTATGGCTAAAGTATATACAAAGTATATACGACCCCCCTATACTCAGCTTGAGCTATGTACTCGGCTTGAGCTATGTCCTCATATATTAGAGAGAAAAAGAGAAGACATAACTCGTACTGAGTATAGAAAAGTCTAAAGAATAAACAAACGGATAAATGAATGAACGAATGAGAAGTTAACCGTCCCTCATATACTTAGGATCAAGTAATCCAATGTATAACAGACTATACACAAAGTAGGAAGGGTCAGGGGTGGGAATGAACAGATCGTACTCAGACTGTCTCCCCCTATACTTAGGGTAAGATATCCCTAAGTATAGACAAGAAGAGGAGACAGTGGAGAGGACCAAAGAATAGAACGACTCGGGGTGCACACCCCCTATACTTAGGACAAAGTACATCATAAATATAGAAGACTGACAAAAATGGGAGATACCCTTTCGGTAGATAAAGAAGATAGAAAAGGAAAAGAAGAAAAGAAATATGAAGATGGAAGAAGATAGAGAAGGATGTACACATCACCCCCCTATACTTAGGGTAAAAGAAGCCCCAAGTATAGGCAACAACAGGATTAATGAAAAGGAACAATGAATGAACACTCGGCTCATCAACCCCCCTATACTTAGGATAAAGTACGTCCTAAGCAAGGCACACACGAGAATGGGGTGGATGAGTAATACAGTAGAGGGGCAGAGGTGAACAAAAGTGAATGTACAACAGAGATAGATGTAAAAAGGATCAAGAAGGTTGAAAGCAAACCTTCTTGCAGGACCGCTGAGGAATAGATATGGTGTGTTGCAGGTCGACATCAGGGTCCTCAGATGACACTAACCAATCAGTGTCTACATAGTAAAGGTCCTCGGTGGCCCTAGGGTGTGAAGGCACAAACGGAGTAGTGGAAGAAGTATGACTAGGTCCAACCTTGGGAGTCTCGCTGGTATCGAAGTAGAAAGGGACGGACTCATCATCATCGGAAGAAGTGTAATCATTGTCGTCCTACGAGGTCTTGTCCAGGTCAAAACCAAAAGGAACGAACTCATCAATGGAAGTAGTCGAGCTCCGAACTGGATCATCTTTTTCATCAAAAGGCCCGAAGTCCTGAATAAAAGCAACAAGATCAAATTCGGCCTTGGTCTCATCAATATCTACCCTCCTCTCAATGGTATCGATCGTGTAAATCCAACGGATGTCATCAACACAACGCCAATCGCAGGAAGCAGAAACTCCAAGGTCTATGCTTTCCGAGACTTCCTCCTTGGAGAGGAATTCTCGGGTCTCATCATCGGTCATAAAGAAAGTCTCTCTGATATCCTCGTAAAGATCATACGCCTCAGGGTCAGCCAGAATAGGTGTAATCACATCAGGTGCAGGTCTCTGATTGGCAGTGGGTGCAATGATGATCACTTCGCTTTCATCAACAGGACGAAAGCGAATCTCTCCTGATCCATAATCAATAACGACTCTCTTAGAGGAGAGGAATGGTCATCCCAGGATGATTGGAGAGTGCTCCTCAGTGGAGTTCTCCATGGGCAATACGACAAAATCACATTGTACCTCGCGTCCTGAATCGAGATGACGGAGTTTTCAAGGATACCCTTCGGCCTCTTGATAGATCCATCAACAAACTGAACGATCATCCTGATTTTCTTAAGAGGCCCTAAGTGAAGAGCCTGTACCAACGAGAAGGGTAATATGCTAATCGAAGCACCGCCGTCGAGGGGAGTGTGATCACATGTGTGGTCGGAGATGGTGCAACTGATGAAAGGTGTGGTAGTGTTCCTCTTCCTAGGAATGACACTGTGTGTGATGGTGTGGGCCGTAGCCATGGTCAAGATATGACGCTCAGATATGCTCCTCACTTTTTCTTGTTGGGAAGAGGAGCAGATAAATTAGTCATGGCCTGCTGAGGTGGGGCACGGATGACCTCATGAATAGTGGCCACCACTTCGGGTTTAGTCAACATTTTTTTGAATTTTTGGACCTCCCCCATACAAGGGAGGGAGTCGGAATCAACATATACACGAGGCATACTAAGAGCAGTATATACAGCGGCATCCTCGGGGTCAAAAGTGGGACAGGGTGTGAAATGTTGTGCGGTCAAAGGGTCTGGCAAGTGGGGACCCTCCTAGCAGTCTGAAACAACCAAAGGTCTCCCGAACTCTTTTTGGATTTTTAAAATTTTCTCATTTTTTGTATTTTGGGTGATTACAAGCTCTCATGGAAATCCTCGAGTTAACCTATATCATCAAATGGTGGAGAATCATGGTCACTCTTATTTATGCTAGTGAGGTTGTCAATCCTCTGTCTCATATGATCCATCATTTGGGTCAAGTGCTCAAGGGTGGACTCCACGAAAGGTGACTCCAACATATTGATCTCGGGTAGATGTGAAGGTGGAAAGCATGGAGGTGATGGTGGATGTGGATAGAAATTCGAGTCCTAATACAGTGGTTGAGGAGGATATATACAAAAATCAGGAGAAAAGTCCTCCTGGAAAAAATGAGGTGGATCGGCTGGAGTGAACATAGGATCCGCAAAGTCCGGATAAAATATGCTCTAGTCGTCCATCTCGAGTCAAGAGGAAAATGATTGGGAGAAGACAAAGGTCAAATCAATAGAAATGAGAAGAAGGCGTAAATGCGCAGAAGCGATCTAGAATGCACACAAACAATCACAAGCAAACTCACACAATACAAAACCTCAATTCACCTACTCAACTCGGTGAAGATCGTAAATGCGGTCTTTTTATCTTGTCTGTTTTAGAGTTATGTGAGAAGTCCAAAAGTTGCACAAACACCTAGGGAAATGAAATGGGGCTTTGGCATTAATCCTTAGTGTGTGCGCGGGCAAGTAAAATGAAGACAATGAGGGGATTGCTCACCCCAAGATAAATTTTTTCTTTTTGGTCGATTTTAGGGTCGAATAATATTAGCAGTCGTAATTTTATTTGTTATCACTTTTTTTGACTTTTTAATAAGAAATGCACGAGCCTATCGATGAGTCGATTACTTTTAGCACCAAGGTGATCAAAATCAGAGGTAGAGAGGCGGAAAAGCAATACAAGTGGCAAATCAATGATGTATGCTAAAGTGTAAATGCTCACCTTGCCTCCAGCACTCTACATGCAAAGATGCTCAATAGAATTGAAACTTATCTATATGCAATGCAAGCCGATGAAATCGCCATAAGTTCAGATATTTCTATTATCGTGAAGAACTAATGCTAATGACTTAGAATGGAACCGAAGTGTCCAGTCTTGGAGTCTTCTCGGTGCCCACCACAGTGGATCCTGCAAGTGTTGTATGGAGAACTCTCGCAGCACGGTGGTTCCCAGACTAAGTGAGAAGCAATTCAAAATTTGACTAAGTCCAAACGTCATTATAGGCACAGACAAATATATTAGGTGTTTGGCCTTAATCTATCGCAAGCAATCCTAAAACTAAGGGCTCAATCACACAAAATAAAGAAAACCAAAATCAGAAAATAAAATAAAAAAATGCGAGGAAAACTGTGAAAACC
This sequence comes from Ottelia alismoides, assembly GCA_037367405.1. NCBI lineage: Eukaryota > Viridiplantae > Streptophyta > Magnoliopsida > Alismatales > Hydrocharitaceae > Ottelia > Ottelia alismoides. The sequence goes on from JAZKJV010003904.1 coordinate 806,501, forward strand.
GCGGTGAGCCCCCAAGTGAACAATCAATTGGAAATTAGGCCCGAATGTTCAAATCCTGAGTATTTGTATTATTACAATAATAAAGTCTCTCTCTCACTAAAATTACACAAATAAATAACTACACACAAAAAAATGCTCAAAATGTGACTGTCTTCTCAAGTCCTCTCTACCTCCTTTGATGCTAGGTCAGAAATCTCTTGTCGCCTTCACGTGGATGCGTAGACGCCTAAGGTAGAGCGCCTCCCTCGATCTGCAGTTCCTCACACAAAGTTAACAAGAGAGGGTGATTAGACAAGTCAAACAATGATATCAAGTAAATGAGCAAGTAATGAAGGCAAAATATAGACAAACCACAATCAAGCAAAAAGCCGATTTATGCGCTGTTGCTCCCCGATAACGGCGCCATTTGTTGAACTAAGATTTTGCGGAGGTTGTGTCAATTCACAAGGCGAATCGATAGTCATTGATTTGAACTCACACGAAAGATGTGTATAGGTGCAAGTATATGTAAAGTGTCGAACACAGGAAGCAAGGAGGTAGATCAGGGCAATCAAGCTCAAAAATGAATGTGATAAGTGTCTATACAAGTGCTATTTTTGCGGGATTTCAATTTTTTTATTTTTATTTAATTTTGATTTTCTTTTTTTATATTTTGATTTTTAATTTTCTGATTTTTAATTTTCTTTTTATATTTTGTATTTTTATATTTTCTTTTTCTTTTAATAAGAATATAAAACTATATGGGATATATACATATACAAGAGAGATGAGAGAGATAAAAATAGGTAAAAAGAACCAAAATACAGGGATTAAAATGTTTTTGTGCTTTTTATACTTTTCTAATGTTATTGTGATTTTTCTGTATTTTTGATTATTTGTTTGGTATTTTTAAAGTTCAAAATACTCAAAACAGTGAATACAATTAATAGCCGGAATTGGAATGGAGATGAAAAATATCAAACAGTAACAAAACTTCTCCAAATTAATTTTAAAGTAAAGATAATATAGTAAAGAACATTCACGAATAGAAAACAAAATTTTTGGATTTTTTTTCGGATTTTATAAATTTTTATGAAGGTTTTATAGTTTTCTATTGTTATGAGTTTTCTTTTATATTTTCAATGGTTTTTGGTCTGAAGATGAAAGATGCAAAAACACATAAAATATATTTTTTTGGAATTTTTAAAAAACTTTTTATAATTTTAATGTATTTTCTAATACAAATGATGAAGAAAATGCATGTTTTAATTTTATATATGTAATAAAATGCAACAAAAATGCGAAATAAAAATATGGCATGTAAGAGTGATGCAACAGGAACAAAAGGATATATTTTTTATGATTTTTAGTTATTTATAGATGCATGAAATAAATAGAGATAACAAAGAGAAACTACACTACTAACAAGGGTATTTCTGTAAACATAAAAAGTTCGAGGGCCACAATACAATTTTTCGACAAAAAATATAACTAAACTAAAATATTTATAGACAATCAGAAATCATAAAAAACCCAGGCGTATCTCTGCAAAAACGCTAAGCCCTCGTGTGTTGACACGCACGCCTAATAGGGACTAGATTGCAATATTCCAAAATCTGGGGGCTAAAATGCAAATTTTCCAAAAAAATTAAAACTGAAATAAAAAGTTTTGGGACTTAATAGCAAAATGTCACGCCTCACGTGCACATGTCACGCGAGGTGACGTGGTCAGGGACGAAAGTGCAAATATGGAAAGTTCGAGGGGTATTTGTAAATAATACAACAATAATAAACTGCAGATGAAAGCTTATGTTCTAATTAATAACTACAAAAAATGGTCGGGGTTAAAGATACAAAATACCCAGGCCCGCGGATCGGACGGCGGATGGAGAGTCACTAATACCACGTGTCACGATCCGGTGTGTTGATGACACTTAAGCTTCGACGGCAGCGATGCGGATGTCGATCAATGGTGTTGGGCGCACGTGATCCGACGACTGTTGTGCTCTAGGAAGAACCGGCCCTTGATCGAACGACAGAGAGCCAAGGAGGAGGAACAGGGAGGAACCACCAGTGTGGCAACCTTCCCCGTCCTCAATCTCGGGCTTCGACGCTCCTTCAAGCTTCAAAATGGTCGGGATTCGTTCCTGCGGTGGTCCACTACGTGCTGAAGGCTCCAAGAATCCCCGGCGACGGTCGGGGGGCTCGCGCGAGGCCGCCGAAGCAAAGAAGCTCTGTGAACCTCCGCCTCCTCCAAAATGAGCCCCAGATGCAGTCAAAAGCTTAAGACCTGCAAAAAAGAGTTAAGAGGGTCATGGGCAAACTGCCGTGACCCTTCAGTGGGCGAAAAGGGCGGAATTGCGAAAAAGGAGCTCGCCGGAGCAAGCTCCGATGAGGTGGTGGCGCATGTGGAACCTAAGCTAGATAACGAGATAGAAAACTGTGATCTACACCTAAGACTAAGGAAAAGCTCGAAATCACAACAACAACAACAACAACAAAGCCTTTTCCCACAATTAATTAGGGTCGGCTACATGGATTCTTCGCCTCCATTCAGATCTATCTTGGGTTAATCCCGGGCTTATATCCATAAACTAAGATCCCTTCGTATAGTTTCTTTCCAACACTTCTTGGGCCGTCCTCGCCCTCTCTTTATCGGCTCAACATCCCAACACTCGCGTCTCCTAACTGGTGCATCAGCTGATCTTCTTTGCAAATGACCAAACCATCTTAAGCGGTTTTCTCGAATCTTATCCTCGATCGGAGCTACACCAACTTTCTTTCTGATTGCATCATTCCGAATCCGATCTTTACGTGTGTGTCCACACATCCATCTTATCATTTTCATTTCTACTACAGCCATTCTCTGCACATGTCTATGGTTCGCAGGCCAACATTCAGATCCATAGAGCATATCAAGTCTCACAACTGCTTTGTAAAACTTTCCTTTAATTTTTAAAGGAATATTCTTATCACAGAGAATAGTAGAGGCTCCTCTCCACTTTCGCCACTCTGCATTTATTCTATTAGTAGCATCTCCATCAATTTTTCAACCATGTTGCAAAATAAATCCCAGATATCTAAAATAATCTCTCTTCCGAATGTTATCATCACCAATCTTCACCTCGATCCCTTTACCATTGCTTCCATCAAAGGAGCACTCCATATATTCTGACTTAGCCCTACTTATACAAAATCCTTTACTCTCCAACTCATGTCTCCAAACCTCAAGCTTCTCATTTACTCCATCTCTAGTCTCGTCAATCAACACAATATCATCAGAAAATAACATACACCAAAGTAACTCATCTCTAATGTGACTTGTCAACTCGTCCATAATCAAAGTAAAAAGAAATGGACTCAAAGTTGAACCTTGATGTAAATCAATGTTGATGTCAAAATAACCAGTCTTCCCAGACGGGATCCTTACACAAGATAAAGCCCTATCATACATGTCCTTTATGAGGTTAATGTATAGGACAAGTACTTCTCTCTTCTCCAAAACTCTCCACAATATCTCTCGAGGGACCAAATCATAAGCGTTCTCCAAATCAATAAAGATCGTATGGAGGTTTTTCCTATTAACTCTATAAATCTCCATTGTTCTCCTCAGCAAATGGATGGCTTTTGATCGACCTGGCATGAATCCGAATTGATTTTCTTATACGTTAGAAACTTGCCTCAACCTTCTTTCGATCACACGTTTCCAAATTTTCATAGCGTGACTCATCAGCTTGATACCTCTGTAATTAGAACAATTTTGTATTTAATCATAGTAATACCTCTGTTCCCAAGTAATTAACAACAACAACAAAGCCTTTTCCCACAATTAAGTAGGGTCGGCTACATGGATTCTTCGCCTCCATTCAGATCTATCTTGGGTCAATCTCGGACTTATATCCAAAAAACTAAGATCCCTTCGTATAGTCTCTTTCCAACACTTCTTGGGCTGTCCTCGCCCTCTCTTAGCCGGCTCAACATCCCACCACTCGCATCTCCTAACCGGTGCATCAGTTGACCTTCTTTGCAAATGACCAAACCATCTCAAGCAGTTTTCTCGCATCTTATCCTCGATCGGAGCTACACCAACTTTTTTTCTGATTGCATCATTCTGAGTCCAATCTTTACGGGTATGTCCACACATCCATCTTAGCATTTTCATTTCTGCTACAACCATTCTCTGCACATGTCTATGGTTCACAGGCCAACATTCAGAACCATAAAGCATAGCAGGTCTCATGGCTGCTTTGTAAAACTTTCCTTTAATTTTTAAAGGAATTTTCTTATCACAGAGAACAACGGAGGCTCCTCTCCACTTTAGCCAGCCTGCATTTATTCTATTAGTAACATCTCCATCAATTTCCCCATCATGTTGCAAAATAGATCCCAGATATCTAAAAGAATCTCTCTTCTGAATGTTATCGTCACCAATCTTCACCTCGATTCCTACACCATTGCTTCCATCAAAGGTGCATTCCATATATTCCATCTTAGCCCTACTTATACGAAAACCTTTAGTCTCCAATGCATGTCTCCAAACCTCAAGCTTCTCATTTACTCCATCTCTAGTCTCGTCAATCAACATAATATCATCAGCAAATAACATACACCAAGGTAACTCATCCTGAATGTGACTTGTCAACTCGTCCATAATCAAAGTAAAAAGAAATGGACTCAAAGCTGAACCTTGATGTAAACCAATGTTGATATCAAAATAGTCAGTCTTCCCCGTCGGGGTCCTTACACAAGATAAAGCCCTATCATACATATCCTTTATGAGATTAATGTATAGGACAGGTACTTGTCTCTTCTCCAAAACTCTCCATAGTATCTCTCGTGGGACGGAATCATAAGCCTTCTCCAAATCAATAAAGATCATATGGAGATTCTTCCTTTTAGCTCTATAAATCTCCATTGTTCTCCTCAGCAAATGGATGGCTTCAATAGTTGAGCGACCTGGCATGAATCCGAATTGGTTTTCTTTTATTTGGGAAACTTGTCTCAACCTTCTTTCGATCACACGTTCACAAATTTTCATAGTGTGACTCATCAGCTTGATACCTCTGTAATTTGAACAATTTTGAATGTCTCCTTTGTTCTTATAAAGAGGCACGCACCACGATACTCCTCCTCCAATCTTCGGGCATTTTCTTGCTCCGCCAAATAACGTTGAATAGATTCGTAAGCCAAGTCAAACCACGCTCACCTAAAACTTTCCATACTTCTACAGGGATGTCATCCGGTCCAACACCTTTCCCAGGTCTCATAACCTTCAAAGCCTCCTCTACTTCTTTTCTTTGTATTCGTCTATAGCATGCACGATTCAAGTAACTTTCACTACTAGCTAGATCACCCAAAGTGATCTCTCTATTTCCTTCTCCAATGAAAAGTTTATGGAAGTATTGCTCCCATCTAGCCTCTATATCCTTCTGAGTAACAAGCACGTGACCTTCCTCGTCCTTAATGCATCTCACTTGAGAAAGGTCTTTGGTCTTTCTTTCTCTTGCTTTGGCCAACCTGAATATATCCTTCTGGCCCTCCTTAGAGTTGAGATTTTTATACAAAACCTCATAAGCTTTTGACTTAGCTTCGCTTACAGCCTTCTTTGCTTCCTTCTTCGCTATTTTATAGTTTGTGACAGTTTCCTCTGTTCAATCCTTAGACATAGCTTTAAAGCAAGCTCTTTTAATTTTTAGCTTCTCTTGCACCCCTTCACTCCACCACCAAGCCTCCTTTTGACCCGGAGCTCCTCCTTTTGACTCGCCTAGCATCTCTTTGGCTACCTTTCAGATACAAGATGCTACTGCCTCCCACATCTCGTTTGCACTAACGCTACAATCCCAAGATAAGTCTTCTAAAACCTTCTCCCTGAAGCTTGATTGCTTCAGCGGAAGATTCCACCACCTAGTTCTAGTGATCTTAGGAACCTTCCTTTTCTTTACCAACCCTTTTATTTGTAAATCCAAGACTAACAAGCGATGTTGGGTTGTCAAACTCTCTCCAGGGATTACTTTGCAATCTTTGCAACATAACCGATCTCTTCTCCTCAACGCAAAGTAATCGATCTGTGTTCTAGTTGAGCCACTCTTATAAGTAATTAAATGCTCCTCCCTCCAGGAAAAGCTCGAAATACAGAAAAACAAGAAAAAGAAAATACCTCGATGGCCGGAAGCCAGAGAGGGGTACCTCGACGGCGGCTTCGTCGGAGATAGGTGGAACACGCCCAAAAATCGCCTCCTCGATCAACCTAATGGCATGAGGAAGGATCTGTCACCTCCTTCCTACTTTTTAGCGCAAAAGGAGGAGAGGGCAGCAGTCAAAAGGGGTTCAAAGAAGGAAGTGGAACTCGGATGGTCTTTTGAATGAATGGTCGAGGCGCTCCAAAGATCGAGGCGTCTGGAGCGACACGACGATACAATCCTTGAGGGAACCATCTGGCGTGTAAGTTGGATCTACGAGAAGAAAAAGTCCAGAAGGAATCAACACGAGATGGTGCAAGAAGAAGCCTCGAAAAATCCACGAAATCGTATAAAAACGAGATTCTGATAGGCTGCAGACCTCGGTCAGAGAGTCTACCGAGGTCAACAAAAGGGTAAAGCTGGTTGGTCCACGTGGACCAACCAGAAAAAACCCCGGAAAAATTATTTGTAAAATCAATTTAAAATAATAAACGATTTTATTATTTTTATGTTATTAAATAAAAAATATTTATTATTTTCTGAATTATTTTATTATGATTTTTATTTATTTTTTCGAGGTCTAAAATTACTAGTTACTTTTTATAGATTTTATATAGGTATATTCATCTATATATTTTAATGTTTTATTTTTATTTTGTATATTTAATTTTATTAATTTTGTTTATCATTTTATATATGAGTTTAATGGGGCTGCCCAACATGGCTGCCCCCACATCGTTTTCGGCATTTTTTATTTTTTTAAAAAATATCGCCATGTATATTCATCCCTTTATCCCTTCTATATGCCATTCGAATTTCTTCAGAAACAGAGACTCCTACGACCTCAATCGAGGACAATCGTTTTTTAACGGTAACATGATTTTTTAAATGGACACCATCTCGATGGAGGCCGTAGGAGTCTCTATTTCTCACAAAATTCGAATGGCATATAGGAGGGATATAGGGAGGAATATACATGGCGATATTTTTCAAAAAAATAAAAAACGTCGAAAACGACGCGATGGCAACCATTGTTGGCTGCCCCTTTCATTTATATATTTATAACTTAATTTTGTAAACTTAAATATATTTTTATTTTATTTTTCAGAAGTATTTTGTACAATTAAATAAATAGATGTACTGTTTATATAGGTATAGTTATATGTATTTCATCTATGCATTGCATACAAGTATTTTATTTTTATATTATCTATGTGTTTTTATTCTTGTTTTAATATGCATATATATTATAAATAATATTAACAAAATTATAAAAATATAAAAGTATTAAAATAATGAATAATAAATAAAATGAATATTGTAATCGATATAAGTATATTAGAGGGGTCCAAAAGTCAACTTTCAAACCATAACTCCGAAAAATATGAAACCACCTTCATTAAATAGCTTATTAAAGGTATATACAATTAAAGGTGATTGATATATTTCAAGTTTTTATTTGAGAGATACAGATATGAGAAGTTGGGGTTCTGGAAACTTATTCAGATCATAACTTTTTATCTGTACATTCTTTTTGTATGGAATTAATTTTTTATTATTCTATATTTAATTATTTACAACTTTCATCTACAAAGTTTCTTTATTTGAAGTATAAAAAGTGGAACTAAAAATAGATCCCAAAATGAATAAAGAATGCATTAAATAAAAGGGATTTTATTTTATTTTGGCCCTTATCTCCCCCTACTTTATTCCTTACTGACCTAGTCATTGAGATGCCTAGGTCTCGGGGTTTCGGGTCATAAAATATTTACAATATTTTATTCTTTTTCTTTTCTTTATTCTATAATTTTGGCTTTAAAAATCGTATTTTATACAATATTTACATAATAACACATGAATGATAAAATGCCTAAATTAACGCTATTTACAACATTTACTAGGGTTTTTAAGGTCAAAATGATAGAATAAAGATGATGAAACGTGAATTCATCACCTCCCAGTTGGAGTCACGTGTTGTCCCACGTGATGGGTTATTTACATGCGCAACTTGGTGGATTTTGAAATTATCGTTTAGCCATTTAAAATTAAATAGATGTTGAAAACTTTTAGTGATTTTGCACATATACCCCTAGAATTTATTTATTTGCAAAAATGCCCCTGCCAGGACATGTATTTTTGTATGCTTGATCTAATTATTAAAAATACCAACAGTGCTCTTAAAAACTCACAAAAATAGGGATAACTGCTTTATGCCTTGTATATTCACGCCCATATTTTTAATTAGCATTTTTTGCATTTTATTTGTTTATTAAAATTAAAAAGGAGCCTAATTAACCCATGTCTAATTTATAAAATACCAAAATATATTAAAACTTTTTAAAAATTCCAAAAAAATATATATTACATATTACTATTTATTGAGTCCAAAAAACAAAAAATGCTAAAAATAAGAAAAAGAAAATTATAAAAATCGTAAAGCTCCAAAAATCCAGCAAAAAAAATAAAAATTAAAAAATACCAAAAAATATTTTTATATTTTATAATTATCTATATATTATTATGAATATATTAAAATTAATTTGGGTAATTTTGGGAACTATTTATTATTTTTAATACCCAAATTAATTTCGGGATATCTATTAATCCCATATCTAGGTTACTTTTGATTTTAGAAATACATAAAAATTAGCAAAAAATCCAGAAAATAAAAAAGTTTATAGAAAATTATAAAAAAAACCTTATTTACTATATTTTGAGTACTTTTACACATTTGTATGTATATGGTACCTATATATACCTTAGATTATACATATACATATAAATATACATATATACCTATACATATGTTAATATTTATATAATATGGAAATGAAAAAGAAAATAAAAAATGGAAAATATAAAAAAGTACAAAATTAAAAAACCAAAAATAAAAAATA